>JADLZK010001865.1:0-101692 GCA_015847255.1 Hyparrhenia diplandra | reverse complement strand
TACTTGTGAGCGAAAGAAGATTATGAAAAGGGATGGGGGTGCGGATGGGACAGAAATCAGAATCGTCCAGTTCTGCCATGGAGACGTGCAAGCGGCTCTCTCCCGTCTCTACTGGCCCTCATCGCCGCGGCGGCGGCTCCGTCCGCCATGCGTCCCGTGACCAGAGGGAGGTGGTGGAGGTGTCCGGGTGCGCCGGATGGGGGTTGTGTGGGTGGCCCAGCTCTCAGATCTCCACTTCAGCGTGCACCACCCGGAGCGCGCGCGCCTACGACTTCCGGCGGTATGTTGGCCCGGCGCGCCAGGTGGTCAACCCCACCCGTGCTGATCACTGGAGAGACCTGGTATGTCGTAGACTCTCCTCCCTCTCACCGTCCCTCGTCCACGTCCCCTGTTTGATTCATCGGCCTCGCGGGTTTCAGGGCTTATCCAGTGCGTGAGATGAAATTACTCAATCGGTAAATGAGTTGATGTTTTCAGTGCTTCACTAGTTTATGAAACTGATGTTTCAGCATTCGGTATGAAATCATAATTTTAAGATTTTAAGGCAGCAGTACAATCCATAGAAGAGGAGCCAGTGGCTAAGCTTTCTCCCAGGTTGCCTAACAAGGCCACTTAGATGACACACATAACTTCAGCCCTCAATTTCTCCATTACAACAAACAATCATAGAACAGATACCTGGTTTTCTCCAAATGAAATACTAGGTGTTAACCACAGATTGCCAAGATGTGAACCATCGTGTGTTTTGGCTCTTGTATTGTTGAGGGATATGTATTTGATTGTGTTATGCATTTACTAATAGGCAACGTGTACTATTTTTATATTGAAAAAAAATGTTAAGTAGTAACCAAACCAATAGAATTTGAACCTCAAAGGCCTATGCAAATGCAAAATTTAGCTAAATGAACATATGATCTTCCATGACCTGTTTCAGCATTTGGAAATGATATTAGCCACTTGTAAGTCTGTAACATTGATCAGCATCACACAAGTTGATCCATCCAGCATAAAAAGGAAGTTACTAACACCTCTGAGAAATGAGCTACATTCATTTCAGAAGGTGGAATAGTATTGCCAAGGGAGTCCTCTCAAGGTTCTAATAGATATTTTGGTTTTCGTTTAACAGATGGGAAAACAAACGATCTGTTAACAATGAAACAGAATGAGGTCGAATGGGTGGAATATGAAAGTACAATAGAGGAAATCATTGAAAGTAGCAAGCTTCCAAGAAGGATTTTCTATGATCTGAGAGGAAATCATGATAGCTTTGGTGTACCTGCATCTGGTGATGACTATGACTTTTATAATAAGTATAGCATTAACACCAAGTTAAGGCGGCAGGGGCGTGTCCAAAGCATTACTTTGGAGGTCAGTAGTTTCTCTATGTTTGATCATACTTATCTTGTGCAGGAAGAAAGATGTGTGCTTCTTATTTCGATGCCATCTTGTAGTTCAAAGCGTATTGTATATACAGTTTTCTTTTCAATTGCTTTTACAATACACCTGAAGCTGCATTTGTGAATGATCTGCAGAATAGTGGCCGGAAGCATCTGTTTGTTGGCTTTGATAGCACAATGGAGTTTGGTCTTAGAGGTCCAAGCAATCTATTTGGACATCAACTGACAAGCAGGTGATTGAATTGGATCAGCGTTATCACAGTGGGATACTGGACTTTGACAAGGTTCAGTGACCAAAATTGCATTTGGGCACTTCCGTTGTCTTTCTCAACATTAACAGAGTCAGGGAAAAGTATCAAGGATGTTTTTCTGGAAACAATCATTGGCGGCATACTTGTGTGGGCATCTTCATACAAGGTTCGAAAGAACTTGAAACGATACTACCATCGGGCAGTCCAGGAACCATCATTATCAGAGCATTACTACCAACTTAACATGCACCAAAAAGGAGATGCAATCCATAGTAATAAGGAAAACTGTTCTGAAGAAGCAGCTCATATTGAAGAGTTCTGGGAATGGGAGATGGGTGATTGGAGAAAGAGCAGAAGTATGAGGGTACTAGCAATTGATGATGGATATGTCTCCTATACTGATATAGATTTCAGATTAGGCTCAAAGAGCATAATCATACTACCTACCTTTCCCCTTGATTCAAGATTCATGCAGAGAGCCTCTGCTTTTTCGTGATTTCAAATGTCATGTCACGGGGCATCGATCTTTTGATACCGTCAAAGCTCTTGTTTTTCTAAACATGAGATAGTATCTGTTTCTGTAAAAATATATGACTCAAGACCAGGAACTCTTGAAGTAGTCTTTGACTCTGAAAATGAAAAGGGTGGGATTCAATGAAACTCGAGGAAATATGTATTTTGATACCATGGAACTGGAGGGCATTTGAAGATTCCTCTCCCAGCGATGTTGGCTCCAAATTGAAGTGATGGATATAACAGGTGACACAAGTGTCAGCCAGTTGAGGCCATTCTCTGTTAACGGCTTGACTGCAAGAGTAAACTGGACATGGAAAAGAGTTTTTTGTGATGGGTATCCAGTGGGCTTCAATATATCGTCCTGCACTGTGGTGTGCCTTTTCTCTAATTTTTTTCATTGCTTCTTGTTCCACAAGTTTTAGCAGTGGTATTTAAAGATCAGTTCACATATAAATGTCTATGCACATATGGTAGGCAGAGGACATTGTTGAAATCTCTAGTTGGTGGTTTCATCTGTTCTTTTGTTGAACTTGCCAGGATGATTCTTGTTTGGCTATTGCTCCTGCTATATGCTACCTATTTAGTTTTTATACCTTGGTTATTTGGTCACCCTGTTACTGAAGATGGCAGTCTGACCTACATGACATATAAAGGTTGGATTCTAAAAGGACCTAATAGTAGCACCGAAGTAGTCCATGCTGGGATTCCAGATGTCATGGTCATTGTTCTACCTCACCTTTGTTTTGTGTTACTACCCACTATTGTGATTTTAGCTGCCATGGCTGCTGAGAGAGCAGCATATCGAGAGCATTATCTTTCTCGGTCAGGAAAAAAGAAAGATGATTACTACCAAAAGAGCAGGAGACAGATAGAACATGAAAACTTTTGGAATGGTCGCTGGATTAGGAAATTTCTGTGTGTTCTTTTGGTGGTGGTTCTATGGAAACATCGGAAGGTATAAAAGCACACACACAAGTTTCTGTGCTTGCAGTTATCTCTATTCCACACAATTTTTCTGACCCCTTATCTTTATGCAGCTTTGCAGAGCGCTTGTGAAGGCTTATGCTATGAACCCTTTGCTCCATGCGCCAGTGCTTTTCTTCTTCATTCCTTTACTCATGGTGTTTGCCATCTACAAGACATGGTCCATTTAGCTGTTTGGGAGTTCTGAAGGTATGCTGCACTGGACTGCTCTACAAATGGTCCTTCAATCTGTGAAGACTGAATTGAAGACTAACTCACAACTGAAGGTGTGCTCTTGAGTTTTTTCTCTCTCTCCTCCAGAGAGCAGTTTTGTTAAATTGTTTAACACATAGTTTTCAGCATTGTGCTGCGTATAAATGAGAGACTACACCGCATTTCATTAGAATAGACGGTTAGGATCTGGACCAAGTGAGGAAGGGACTATATACTGCTCAATGTATATTGTATAGTTACCCCTCTTTCTTTTTGAGAAAGTTACTTTTTCCTTCTTTCTTGACCTACGGCTTTGTTTTTCTATTACATTTATCCTTGTGAGACTTTGGTCATCTACAGTTTTAAAAAATGTTAGCATTGTCGTTTGTGGGAAGTTTGTTATACTGCACTATTCAATCGTGGATGCCTTTTTCCTGTTTGGAACATGTCACACAAAAATTGAAATAAAGAGGTAATGATTTGCGTAGATCCCAGCTTTGACCATCATATTATAGATCATGGTGTTAATATATACTGTATTTTCTCGGATACATCGTTTTAGAATTATAGCAGTCTGAAATAAATGTTTTTTTATTTTCGCTTATGTCATTAGCATGGAAGGAAGCCGCTCGGGCGCACGGTCCGTCAGAATTGGATTTGCGCTAAGGCTACCAACCTTTTATTGCCACGATTCTCATGGACTACCAACCTTTTATTGCCACGATTCTCATGGATAAAGTGAAACGGGGAACCGGAATCACCGCTACTTCCTGCTTTCATCCTGAGGCAGGTCTGGACTCGGATCAGATAGAAATGCTGTTGGGGATGCCCTTGGCGGTGACGCCGGCGTTGTCGCCCTTGCGGTCCGACGTGTTGGGGAAGAGCAGCGTGTACGGAACTGGGTCGCGCCGTAGCGGTTCTTGTAGCGTGGGTCCTTGTTCATGGCCTCCACGCGCTTCTCGATCTCCACCAGCCGCTCCCCGAACCGCTTGAACGCCTCCTGCGCCTTGGCGTCCGACGTCCACTCCTTGGTGTCGCGCTGGCCGAGGTACACCTCGTCGGAGGCGTGGCTGGACAGGATCTCCAGCAGCGCGATGCCGACGACGGCCTGGTACTGGGTGGTGATGGGCGCACGAAGAACCTCTCCGGGTTCTTCTCCAGCTCCTTGTACGCGTCGGAGCCCGGCACCGGCATGGGCCGCCGGCTCACCGACGGCCGGTTCGGGTGGTACCCACAGTACGGGTACTGCCCGAAGTTGACGGCGGCGTGCAGCGCCGACGCGATCCAGATGATGGTGGTGCAGGCCTTGACGAGCTCCGGCACCGTCTGCATCTTGGGCCACCAGGGCTCGTCCTTGAGGTCGGCATGGCCAACCTCGCGCGCCTCCTTCCACCACTCCTGCAGCTCCACGTCGGCCTGCAGCACGCCGTCGTTGGGGTAGTAGATGGCCAGGTACTCCGTCACCCACTGCTCGATGGCGTGCCAGACGGCCAGCCCGTCCACGGCGTACGGGTAGTCCTCCACCAGCAGCCGCACCTTGTACGGGCTCGACGGATCAGGAACGGCCATTCCTCTGCATTGACATTAGCATACTGCTGGTCAATCTCAATGATAGAAGATTCAGTACTAGTGTCAGTGTCGATCATTACCGCTTGATGAGGTCGTCGGGGAGGGCCTGCTCGGTGAAATTCCAGCTGGCGTAGACTTTGGAGGAGATCTCCATGGCGTACTTGCGCGGGAAGACGGTGCTCTCGAAGATGCCGCCGGCGTTGATGAGCTTCTGTCGCGCGAGGGCGTTGATGTTCATGGTGTCGCGGTAGTGCGGCAGCAGCAGCTTGTGCACCGGGTGCGTAACGCTGAGGTGCCGGTTGGTCGCGATGATGAAGGGCTCCATCACGGCGTGCGTGTTGAGCCAGTGGCTGATGCCCTGGTGCCAGCAGTAGTCGTTCACGTTGACGTAGGCCTTGGCCAGGCGCCACACCCACGCCTCCGCGCCGGCCGTCGCCGGCACCGGCGTGTACACCGTGCTCTTGGCGGCGGTGACGCCGTCCCGGAGCTCGGGGAGGCTCATCTCGATGGCCACCGGCGCCAGCGTGCCGTCGCCGCGCAGGAACAGGAGCGTCGGGTGGCGTAGATGAAGTTGTCGGGGAGGCTGTTGACCTGGATCCAGGAACGGCATGTAGTGGTCGTGGTGGTCCAGGATGTAGAGCCGGTTGGTGTCCAGCGCCTGCTGCACGGTGAGGCCCTCCAGGCTCCCCCGCGACGTGCGCCTCCGTGATGGTGCTCGTCTGGTCGCCGTACTTGCTCGGATCAAGGGTGCTTTTCGGAGGGAACTCCTGATCAGATTATTAATATATAATGTTACTAGCTAGTTGGGTAATTGGCCACCAAGACATTGAATTCAATCAAGACCGTGAGACGCCTGATGATCAAGGGGTTCACGCCGGCGAGGGTCTCCTTTGCGAACTCCTCGTCACTCATCCAAGCTCTCCTGTCCGCTGCATGTGGGAACCGAGATGGCATCATGTATAGCTAATTTTGCCGAATGATGGAATGCGATTTATTAACCTTTGATGATGTTGGGCATGGGGAGCTTGAGGACGTAGTCGCCGCCGGCGGGCATGAGGCCCTTGACCATCTGGAGGGGGAACTGCTTCCGAACTCCTCGAGGGGGCGGGGATGTCAGGGAGCTTGATCCCGCCCTCGTACAGCTGCAGGATGTCCCTGAAGGAGTTGAACTCAAGGCCGAGGAAGTAGCCTTGGAGGATGGGCACCATGCCGTCCACAAACGCCTTGATCGTGTAGGCGTAGAAGTCCGAGTTCTTGATGTGGCCGAACCGCTCGTCGCGCGGCACGTAGGCTTCGGAAGATGGGCAACAGCGTGCTCTCGCAGTTGGGGTCTGTCCGTGTCGGCTGCCGGCCCGTGCGGCCGCGGCGCGGGTAGGATATTCCCTGGAGCCGCCGAGGGTGGGCCGCGGGTCGTTCCCGTCGGGGTTTCCGAGGTCGTTGTAGACGTCGTAGCGGTAGACGCGGTCGTGCACCTGGTACGGCCCCGGCCGCTTGTGGTTGTCGCCCCTCTCAGGTTCCGGAGCTCGTCGTCGCGGTAAGGCTTCAGCGCCGCCGGCATCTGGCTGGGAAGGTACGTCTGTACGTACGGTGCGTCGTTCATGCGCGTGTCAAGAGACGAACTGAAATATGCTGCTACTCACGTGGTTGGCGAAGAAGACGCGGTGATTGGACTCCGGTAGATCCATGAGTTGGCGACGAAGACGATGGTGCCGTGGCCGGGGACGTGGTCGAGGGTGATGGTCTTGAGGAAGAACTCGGAGGCGTGGTTGTTCTTGACGATGATGGCGCCGGGCACGCCGTGCTTGGCCACCTCCCAGTTGAAGGTGACGCCGAACTGGTTCTCCTTGGCCAGCAGCGACGGCGGGTTCAGCAGCCACTGCTCCAGACTTGCCTCCGTACCCACCATCCCGCGGTTCCGTTGCCTGCACGTCAGCGTCAGTACCATCACAGACCAATACGAGAACTCAGAGTGATGAGTTGGAGGTCTGCTCTGCTCACGGGGTCGACGACGGTGGAGCTGATGAGCTGGCAGGTGACACCTTGGCCGAGGAACTCGCCGACGCCGTCGAGGACGGCGCCGGCCATGTTGGTGACGTCGAAGCCGAGGGCGGTGTTGCGCATGAGCACCACTTTCCCCTTGAGCTGCGCGTTTTTGTTACTGCCCGTCAGGTCCACGACGAACGGGATCTTTCCGATGTTCCCGAACATCTTCTACCGGCAGAGGTAGAACCTACTACTTGTGCCCCGTACGTGGGTATTTGCTGTGTGAGTGTGAGTGGAGATCACTGAGCGAGCAGGCAGTTATTTATAGTGTGGGGCGACGAGCCGGGGGTGCTCATGAGGATAAGAGCAACTCCGACAGCTCTCTATTTTAACACTGTCACATCATTTACAATGAAATGGAACATGGATGCTTTATGTCCATGAACTCGACTTTATAGGTATATATAGTACAGGTCCAAACATGTCCAAATATGACACGTTCAATGTGTATTAACGTGCCCCTGCATTTGAGGTCCATATGAAGAAGTAATATATTTCTTTTTTTTTTTATCGCTCTTCTTTCTTCCTCTCATGTCTCACCTGACATCCCTCTCTTCAACCGAACGACAACATTGTCTACCACCAAAATTTGCGGCTCTGTGCGCCATAGCCTGCATCTCGTCGGCCGTCGCCATGCCCACCGCACCTATAGCCATGTTCGCCACCTCGATGCACAGTCATCGTGCCACATCAGTCGGCGGATGACGAGCATGGCGATGAGGTGTTGGTCGGAGCGAGGGCGAAGGGATGAGAGGTGGCACGCGCGAGAATAGCTGTGGCAAAGCGGTGGCCGAGAACGAAGACGACGTACGGCAGATCGATGAAGCCGGGCGCTGGCGAGCACCAAGCGGATGTGGTGGCAGATGCAGCGCGAACGAGACGAACGACCGCCCCAGAACGTTCGTCATGTCTGCCGACCCAAGTAAGTTGTACGTGCGTGCGGCCGGGTACAGGCATCCGCTGGGCGACATGGCTATGGCTGTTCCCCTGATTGATCTGGACAAACCGCCCCTTGATGCCATTGACGTAGACGCTAGGCCAGCAATTGCAAATGGTGCGGAGCGGTGCGCATTGGATTGTGCGATCGACACGGAAGTGTTGTGTTCTGGCGGATGCTTGCAATATTTCCCTTTGTTTTCCAAATAATGAAGCAAATATCCTGGTCCCACATGGTGTTTCCATTGCAAAGTTTGCCAGCTAGCCACTTTTTTCACCGAAAACCAAAACCCAAACTGAACCGAGCCAATATGTCGGTTTTTGGTTTTGGCTTTGGTTCTGAGTTGCAAAAAAATTAGGTGTTCGGTTTTTAGGTTTTGGGTTTTTACTTTGCCTGAACCGAAGAACCGTTGGAACCGAACTCGGGCCGGGACACCTCTACGTAGCATTGCGAGGAGAGAAGCGGCAACGCCCAGCCATCCGGCTCGTCCGGACTCACACGGCCCAATAGTTGAACACCTTCATCCACACAGGCAGGCCTCCAACCTCAACCTCCATTCCCTGTCTCCCAATTCCCCACCCCCTGCTCCCTAACCCTAACACAATGGGTAGAGTTGAATAAGGTGGCGGCGGCGCCGAAAACGGCAAGCGGGGGCGGCGTGGGGGCGTGCGACCGTCACCGGCGGCAGGAGGGGCGGCGGCGGGAGTTGGGTCGCGCAGATCGGGCGAAGGTCTTGCTTTACGTATTCATCGGTTTTCTCGGTTTAAACCGAAGACCAAAGTGAAACGAAACGTAGTTGTCGGTTTTAGTTTTCTGAGTACCCGATCGGTGTTGCTCTTTGGAAACCAAACTTTTAGGGAAGGAATAAACCAAATGCCCAGGCTGAAAAAAGTTTGGTGTGGATGCCAAAAAAAAAAAAAAAAAAAAAAAAAAACTTTGGCCACTTCAAATTATAAGCTATTTTGGGGTTCTTGATACATAGTTTTATTAACTATCACATCTAGACATATCATATATTTAATATATAGTACAAAAAAATCTATATAATAATAAAGTAAAATGAAACCTTGATTTTTGAGTGGAGGGAGTAGAACTTGTATCAACTTAGGACCTACTAGTCCAGCAACATCGTGCACAAGCACAATAAAAATCTTGCAAAACCTAATAAGCGTTTAGATGTTTAATACTCTCTCCCACGGGGAGATCCTCGGTATTGTGCTTAAGAAGAAGACCGGCAGGCGAGGGGATTTTTTTTACTCCGGCAGGCCGACAACGCGCACCCACAAGCGCTCGAGGATAAATATATATAAATTTCTCCACAAAAGCGCTCTAGTGGGGGTTCGAACCAAGACCTTTCGGAAGGGTGCCAACCAAACGCCCGACCAACCGAGTCGTGGGCGTGGTGGCAAATAACAAATTTTTAAACAAAATAAAATAAAATAAAATAAAACTTTTGCTATTTGTCTAAAGATTTTTAAAATCTATCAATTTTTTTATTTGTTTGATTGATAGATTTTTTACAAAATCAGGCAATTGAATTTTTTCAAGTCCTGTTTGACTGTGCTTTTTGGATTAGAATTTTACGCTTATAACTATCATAAGTTTGTTCAGTGTCCTTGAAGTGGAAATCTTTTAGTCCACCCAATTCAAGTCCTCGTAGAGTTTTTTTCACGGTGTGTGCATAGGATGATTTTTGGATTAGAAGCTATTCCAGGATTTTCCGTGGGCGTTATATTTTTAATTTTCAAAAACTATGGAAAAAGTGTTGTTTTAGCTTGACAAATCAAATGGAGCACGCCAATGTGTTCCCGGAACATATTCAGCGTTCCCAAAATATAGTTCTAGATCTCCGATCGCTCAGCTTGCCTATTGCCTTGTTTCTCTCTTTGTCATCGGCGGATGGATAGATCTCAAAAAGCAGTGTTTAAGGCATGAGAGTTCAGGTTTTGTTTGGGACTCATGTTCCTCGGATTGATCGTGTGGGGCGTAGGATGATTGTGTCGTTCGGGCGAGCATGGGCATGTTGTTCCACTACGGCGCATGGGTGTTGTTAAGCGTACTCGAAAAAATGGTATATATAAAAAGTTTGGCCACATAAAATTTTTCGACGAATAAACATTCCCAATAAATATAAAACAAAGAAGATGCTTGACATACTCCATTATTATTTAAGAGAAATAGATGATGGAGCACAAAACTAATTTTACTATTATTGAGGAACTGAGGCTTACACCAGTCATACACGGGCGAACATAAACGTACTGCCATTGAGCTGCCGACAGGCAGCAATTTACATGAATGTGGGATTATGGGAATGCCGACGAGGGCCTGGAACTGGCTCGTGATGGTGCGCACGAACACCTTCTCCGGGTTTTTCCCCAGCTCCGCGTACTCGTCACTGCCCGGCACCGGCATAGGCTTCCGGCTCACGGACGGACGGTTCGGGAGGTACCCGGCGTACGGGTACTGCCCGAAGTTGACGGCGGCGTGCAGCGCCGATGCGATCCAGATGATGGTGGTGCAGGCCTTGACGAGCTCCGGCACCGTCTGCATCTTGGGCCACCATGGCGTGTCCTTGAAGTCCGCGTGCCCGACGTCGCGCGCCTCCTTCCACCACGCCTGCAGCTCCACGTCGGCCTGCAGCACGCCGTCGTTGCGGTAGTAGATGCCCAGGTACTCACTGCTCGATGGCGTGCCAGATGGCCAGCCCGTCCGACGCGTACGGGTAGTCCTCCACCAGCAGCCGCACCTTGTACGGGCTCGATGGGTCGGCAACCGCCATGCCTCTGCATTATATTGCACGTCAGTATTTGCAATCCAAAATTGCACTGGCGTCAGGTCACTGCGCTATGCTAGTTACAAACCTCTTGAATCTTGATTAGGTCGTCAGGGAGAGCCTGCTCGGTGAAGTTCCAGTTCTTGTAGATGACGGAGGACATCTCGAACGCGTACTGGCGCGGGAACACGGTGGTCTCGAAGATGCCGCCGGAGTTGACGAGCATCTGGCGCGCGTTGGAGTTGATGTTCATGGTTGCCATCCAGCGCCTGCTGCACGGTGAGGCCCTCCAGCTTGTTCTCCAGGTGCGCCTCCGTGATGGAACTCGTGTAGTGGTCACCGTACTTGCTCGGGTCAAGAGTGCTCCTCGGAGGGAACTCCTGAAAACACGTACGATTAAGCCAGACGATAAGCTTCCAAGTTATTGAGATTACTGAGGATGGATCGTTCCCTCACCGTGAGACGCCTGACGATCATGGGGTTGACGCTGGCGAGGATCTCCCGTCCAAACTCCTCATCCGTGGCCGTGCACAAGCCAGAATAACCGAGATGGAATTGGTCGGCAACCATATTTAGTAACTAAACTAAAGACAAGTTTCGCATGCATTTGCACGCAAAGATCGATGTCCGACCTTTGATGATTTGCGGCATGGGGAGCTTGAGGAGGTAGTCGCCGCCGACGGGGAGGACGTCCTTGAGGAGCTCGAGCGCGCGGGAACTGCTTCCGTAGGTCCTCGAGGGCCGGTATCTTGGGCAGCTGGATCCCGCCCTCGTAGAGCTTCATGATGTCCTTGAAGGAGTCGAACTCGCCGGGCGACAGGTCGACGTAGGTGCGGATCGCCGGGATGACGGCGTTCACCAGCGCCTTGATCGAGTAGCCGTAGAAAGTCCGACTTTTGATGTGGCCGAACCGCTCCTCGCGCGGCACGTAGACGTCGCCGTCCACCAGCGTCAGCCTGCTCGCTGCTGGGGTCTGTCAGCGTTGGCTTCCGGCCGGTGCGGCAGCGGCGCGGGTAGGGGAGTTCCTTGGTGCCGCCAAGGACGGGGCGCGCCGCGCGGGTTGCCGCTCTCAGGCAGGCCCAGGTCGTTGTAGACGTCGTAGCGGTAGACGCGGTCGTGCTCCTGGTACGGCCCCTGCTGGTCGTCGCCCCTCAGGTTCCGGAGCTCGTCGTCGCGGTAGGGCTTCAGCGCCGCCGGCATCTGGCTGGGAAATCGACGCCGCAATTATTATGAGCAACTAACATCGTGATCCACGCACGAGCAGCTTGTTGCACTTGGATTTTCTTATATGTATACCTCTTTTTCAGGGCAACGCATTGGTTTCGGGAAGATTAATACAGCGGCATGATGATCTTCGGGGCCAGCTGATCCTAGTTGGAAAATATCTAGAGGTGTCAGCTTTGCAGCAGTTCTTTGGACCAATGAACATGTTTAGTCAAAAACTTTTTCTTAATTTCGATTTTCTATCTATTTGGTTTGAAACTGGATAATTTTCAGCCATAATATTTGCCTTTAGGCATAATTTATAATAATTGATCTGGTAGAATCACTCGAGTGACGTACAGATTTACCCTAAAGTATCCATTATCTAAAAAATGATTTGATATATGTATGAGAGTTGGCCTGGGGCAGTTGACTGCAGGGAAAAAAATGAACTGCAAATTGCACTGCCCCTAGCTAGCGTCAATCTTTGATTACCTATTGCGCAGAAGGAGAGGAGCTTTGGGAAGTGTGGACGTGCTTAATTGTTGGCATTTTCCGGCCATGCGACGCACGAGTTCGATGTTGGGACGTGCGTGGTACGCCCACGTCGTCCTTATCTCAATTTGCCGGCCGGACACGTCCTCTAGGGCGGGGTCGGCCGGAGTCGTTGTTGGTGCCATGCCGCGGCGAGAAGTTCCTGGACGTAGCTATGGGAACTGGACGTGCCTGTTGTCATTTTCTCCATGCGACGCACAAGTTCTGTGATGGGACGTAGTACCCCATGTGGGTGGCCATGTCCTTATCTCAATTTGCCGGGCACGTCCGTCCGCTAGGGCAGGGGTTCGTTGTTGCCATGCCACGGCGAGATCCACGGTCCCCAGTGGCATCATTACATTTTACATTATTAGTACAAGAGCATTTTACTATTACCCATCTCGTCAAATAACTAGTAGCGGCTCGTTTGAAAGATCTTCAGATCGTCAGGCAGTAAATATAATTGACGACCAAGTGAGCCTTGATTAGTACAGTATGTGTTAATTAACCCAGTGTTTAGACAGACGATGCGATCCTTTATAACCACAGACAAGTAGCAACCAATCAGAGCTAGCCAGTGCACGGGATCGATCCATCCCAGTCTTCCCGGCGCGGCACCTCGATCTCATCTTCCATCCTGAAGTCAACTGATGTGGTGTGATGCGATGGATATATATTGAGGGTTGGCCATGGCCTGGAGCAGTTGATCTCGACAGCAGCAGCAGGAAAAAAATTTAACTGCAAACTGGATAGATTCGATGTGGCCGAACAAGTATCTATCACCACATTGTTCACTATATAAACTATAAAGGTAAAAGTATTTTTAGTGGGCGGAAGTGGTGCTCTACGGCGGTTTGTGATATCCGAGTCCTAGGCGATTGGATTAGTGGAGTGTGAGGCGCGGTGGGTGGGCGAGCCCCCGCAGCGGTAGCCACGATCAGTGATTTTCATTGGTGCCGTGTGGGGAGTTTACCTGGCGTGCTTATTTGGAAGCGGGGGGATCGGCGATCATGTGTGCGGTTTGGGGGAGGCGAAAGTCGTGGTGGAGGAGGAGTGATGGCCGGCTCGGGTTTTGCGTCTTTGCTTTGCGACTTTGGAGGTATTGGCCGGCGTTGGTAGGCGGCGGCGTGAATTTCGGCGGCACGCTTTGACTCCTCTTCCGGGTAGTGGTGGTGTAGTTTGTGTTGTGTGCGTTGTGTCGATGTCCAATCCGGCCGATGGTGCGTGTGGATGGATGGCTCGTGTTGATGACTCAATCAACGGCGGAACATCATATTTATTTTTCCCATCCGTTTGGTGGTGTTGTAACAAGTGGTAGAGGTGGAGTGGAACACTCCCCTAAGTTAGTCAGTGGTGGCCAGTTGTGGGCGCGAGTTGAGTTGACTTGGTGCCTGGGTGTGCTGTGGTGGAGTAGGGTACCCTCCACGGTTGTATGGTTTTTCTCGCCCGGTTTCCGGTCAAAAACCGGTGGCACTGCCTTTTCCTTTTTTCGTCTAATAGAAATCACGGCAAAGCTTTTACCGTCCTTTCTAAAAAAAAAAGTATTTTTAGGTCGATTTGTAAATCTCAGCCGTCTCTAGAAAATGAAAATCCGGCTCAAGAACCATTTTGATAGGTGGATTTTTGTAGAGTCATCTTTTTTTTTTACTAGCAAATATGCTTGTTGCAACGGAAGAAAAAAAAATATTAACATTCATGCAAAATGATAATCTGAATGACATATTTTTTGTGAGGATCGTGACCTCTATGACCTACGTTAATGTTGACAATAAATAACAATATCTTGTGTCTTATTAAAACTGTATGTATCAAATTAAAATACTACTCCCTCTATTCCAAATTATAGTTCACTTTAGCTTTTCTAGATCCATTTGTTTTACTAAGTGTCTAGACATAGTGTATAACTAGGAGCATTGCAAAATCAATGTATCTAGAAAGCCAAAGTGAACTACAATTTGAAATGGATGAAGTACTTTGTATACTTTTCATTCTATTGGAAAGTGCAGAATTGTGGAGGGCCCGTCCTATATCTAGCGAGAATGTTTTCCTTGTGTTCTGGTGATTCTCGTTGTTACCCGGCAAGCTGCTTTGAGGAGCCCTCCCGTCCCGCCGCCTATGCCTTGACACCCCGAGGCCATTAAAGGCGTCCGTGGCAGCACAACCGATCAGGCTGGGCGTGGAAAAATCAATTTTTAATATTTCCTAATAAGGCGGCCTTGATCTAGTGCTTTTGTTCATTGATCTACTCTCTACTCATTGGTGCTTCAAATTGCCTGGATTCAGTTCTCGATCTAGTCCTCTTGTGCCGCGATCTATTTGGTTCTCTATATATACTATTACGCCTCTTCGTCTTTCGCGTAGTCCACGATCGGATGGTTCAAAAATTACATGATTCATATTTGTAATTTGCTTATTGCTTTGTCGTATTGGATTTGTAAGAGATCAATTCAATTATTTTACTAAAAAATGACTTCCTTGCAAAAAAAAAAAAAAGTTGTGTAGTAAAATAAAACCATAATAGTGGTACATGGCACAGTTAGCAAACATGCAGCAGCTAGAGCATAAGAGATGGTTATACCACTTGTTCGAAAAGACTTGAGACGCTGAAGGATCGGCTAGCAGCCCCTTGAGGCAGCAATGTTTATTTGATACATGAGCGATATGTGCAGAGGGGAGAAAAAAACCAAGCATTGGGAGAGGGGAGGGGTATGGGCGCTACTGTACCGTCAGAAACAAAGTGAAAGCCGCCACACATCGTCGTATGATGATGCATAGATGTGTCAATATTATTGGAAAACGGCAAAGGAAAAAAAAAATCTTGCATTTTACTCCTTCCGAGCACTGACAATTTTGACCATCAGACTTGAGACTGCAGATCGTTTGACCACCTCCATAGATGAAGAGATCAGAGTTAGCAATACGTAGCTCCCAGATGAAGTGGTAGCGGTTGATGACTTGCTCTGTCAGAGATACCCCAATGTTCTGTACCCAGTTACCAATAGAAACCCTAGCAAGAGCTGTGGTGCGTGCAACTAACTGTGCAAATAAAAAAAACAAAGGACCCTCACCGATTTACTAAAATCCAGTTGCTCATCCAGACACGGATCGACGCGACATCTCTGACCCTGAAGGTTGCCAAGATAACGTGGTCCTAGATAAATCCTGGCACTCGTAATAAATCTTAACCCACCACAACAGTGAACTGGTCCTAGAGATAACGTGGCGTAATTGCACCAAAATCCACTAGCAATAGCAACCCACCACAACAGTGAACTGGAGTACGTACTCGTAGTTCACACGCGGTGACGACGTGACACACGTTGTTTATTTGGAATAATGCTGGACGGCTTATCTTCATGAGCACCCCTAAGCTCGTCTCCCGATCTATAAATAGATGGTCTGCTCGCTCTGCATCGATCACTCACTCACAGTCCACAGCTAGCCACTACTAGCAGCTAAGCTCTGCCTGTAGAATAGAAAATGTTCGGAAACATCGGAAAGATCCCGGTGATCGGCGACCTGACGGGCAGCAACAAGAATGCGCACCTCAAGGGCAACGTGGTCCTCATGCGCAAGACCGTCCTCGGCTTCGACGTCACCAGCATGGCCGGCGCCGTCATCGACGGCGTCGGCACCTTCGGCCGCGGCGTCACCTGCCAGCTCATCAGCTCCACCGTCGTCGACCCCAGTGAGCAGAGTTTTTGTCAACTGACATAGAGCCACTTTGAATTAAATCTGGTGCAAACAGGCCTGATCATAGAGTTTTGTCAAAGAACGGATAATTACTTTATAGTACTACCAACAAAAATACAGTAGGGGCGTTACCGTTGGTCGATCTAATACTGACGGCGACGTTGACCGGACCGGCGCAGACAACGGCAACCGCGGGCAAGGTGGGCGCGGAGGCGAGCCTGGAGCAGTGGCTGCGCTGAACCCCGCCGCCGCTTCGTCCAGCGAGAACCAGTTCCGCGTCACCTCGACTGGGAGCTGGAGAAGCACGGCGTCCCGGGCGCCATCACGTCAAGAACAACCACGCGTCCGAGTTCTTCCTCAAGACCATCACCCGACCACGTCCCCGGCCACGGCACCGTCGTCTTCGTCGCCAACTCATGGATCTACCCGCAGTACAAGTACCGCTACAACCGCGTCTTCTTCTCCAACGACGTGAGTAGCCAGCCGCCCATCTGCCGGCCGTGAGTCTCTTACACTGACATGAACGACTCACGTTCTTTCCCGTCTACACGTACCCACAGACGTACCCGCCCAGCCAGATGCCGGCGGCGTTGAAGCCTCTACCGCGACGACGAGCTCCGGAACCTGCGGGGGCGACGACCAGACGGCCATACCAGGAGCACGACCGCGTCTACCGCTACGACGTCAAACAACGAGACTCGGCAACCCCGACGGCAACGACCCGCGCCCCGTCCGAAGGCGGCTCAAAGGAGCATCCCTTACCCGCCGCGTCGCACGGGCCGGAAGGCGACGCAGACAGACCCCAGCAGCGAGAGCAGGCTGTCCCTGGTGGAAGGCGACGCCTACGTGCCGCGCGACGAACGGTTCGGCCACATCAAGAAGTCGGACTTACGGCTACACGATCAAGGCATTCGCGGACGGGCTGGTGCCCATCCTCAAAGACTACTTGTTCGGCACGAGTTCAACTCCTTCAAGGACATCCTGCAGCTGTACGAGGGCGGGATCAAGATGCCCGACATCCCCGCGCTCAACGAGTTCCGGAAGCAGTTCCCCGTCGAGATGGTCAAGGACCTCATGCCAGCTGGCGGAGATTACGTCTTCAAGCCCAAATGCCCAAAATCATCAAAGGTTAATACATCGTCCACGCTTTCTAGCTTCGGCGAAATGTTCCATCTTACCAACTATGCCATCTCTAACGCATGCAGAGGACAAGAAAAAGCTTGGATGAGTGACGAGGAGTTCGCTAGGGGAGACCCTCGCCGGCGTGAACCCTCTTATCATCAAGCGTCTCACTGTGAGTCGCCGGTTTGGCTTCGATGTTCTCGGTAAATGATTAAAGTATGTATAGTAACATTATTGTTCTGCATCCTCGATACAGGAGTTCCCTCCGAAAGCACGCTTGACCCGAGCAAGTACGGCGACCAGACGAGCACCATCACGGAGGCGCACATCGCGGGGAGCCTGGAGGCCTCACCGCAGCAGCAGGCGCTGACAGCAACCGGCTCTACATCCTGACCACCACGACCACTACATGCCCTTCCTCATCGACGTCAACAGCCTCGCCCTCGACAACTCATCTACGCCACCCGACGCTGCTGTTTCTCCGCGGCAACGGCACGCTGGCGCCGGTGGCACGAGATGAGCCTCCCCGAGCTCCGCGATGGCATAACCGCCGCCAAGAAGACGGTACACGCCGGCGCCGCCGACGGCCGGCGCGGAGGCGTGGGTGGCGCCCGGCCAAGGCCTACGTCAACGTGAACGACTACTGCTGGCACCAGGGCGTCAGCCACTGGCCTAACACGCACGCCGTGATGGAGCTGCTCGATCGTCGCCACCAACCGCAGTTCAGCGTGACGCACCCCGTGCACAGGCTGCTGCTGCCTCACTACCGCGACACCATGAACATCAACGCCGCGCGGCAGAAGCTCATCAATGGCGGCGGCATCTTTGAGATGACCGTCTTCCCGCGTAAAGTACGCCATCGAGATCACCTCTAAAGTCTCGGCAGCTGAACTTCGCCGAGCAGGCCCTCCCTGGACGACCCTCATCAAGCCGTAATGATCGACAATCGACACCTCAAAATCTGTCAGAGCGGCGACTAAGGTTTGGTCTAGCGAAACAGGGCGCCTCCCACTATCATCCCGAATTGCAAATTCATTATTTTGCTATTTGACATGCTGGAAGAGTCTCGTGCTTTTGTCTCGGGGAAAAGCAGCTAAGGCAACAAGCTGCTGATCGACTTGCTCTGAACTTAAGCAACGTGCTGCGTCATCGAAGCAGAGAGCGAAGATCAAGGCGGTTCGTGAAGGTGACAGCAATTGCCTCTTCCATGCCCATGCATCATGAGATTGAGGAGGAATGGGATCGGCATTTTGGTGGATGGCGTCCAAGTCACAAGTCATCGCCAAAGTGACGGCGCCACAGACATTTCGAGGTATCATCGGCACCGAGGGGCAATCAACGTGGTCCTTTGATTGCGGCGTCGTACGAGAGCTCCCATCGCCAACATCGGAACTCACCGCCGCTGCTTTCAAAGAAGAGGCCTTGGAAGCCATCAAGGGGATGAATAGAAACAGCGCCCGGGGCCGGATGGGTTTGGCCCCGCCTTTTACAAGGCGGCTCGGGTACAAGTGGGATCTGAAGTTATGGACTTCCTACATGCTTTCCACGATGATCAAGTTGATCCGAAAGACTGAACCGCTCTCATATGGTGTTGATTCCAAAGAAGCTAGGCAGATGAAGTGCATGCATTCGTGCCTATTTGTTTGCGTAACTGTTGCGTCAAGATCCCACCAAGATACTAATGTCAAGACTGCAAAAAACAGATTACAAAACTGATTGACATTGATCAAACTGGTTTATTCGAGGCGATCGATCTCGAGGAACTTTTTGTTTATGCAATGGAATTGGTGCAATGCTGCCATAAAAAAGGAAGGTGCCTACACTGGTTGTCAAGCTAGACTTTGCCAAAGCTTTTGACACGGGTCATTTGGGAGGCGCTAGATGAAGTGCTTCGAGCAAGGGGGTTCAATGAGCGTTGGTGCATTTGCGGATGCGCTGCTCTTGCAGTCCTCAAAGTCCGGCAGTAACTTGTCAACGGGTGTCCGGGGCCATGGATCACTTGCAAACGTGGTCTTCGCCGTGGAATGACCCAAATCTCGCCTTTTTTACGTTGGTGGCCGATGTTTCACAGGTTTACATCAAGCGTAACACTGCCATCGAGGGCACCCGATAGTTGATGGGATGAGTTGCCCGCTTCAATACGCGCATCGATACGATGCTTGTTCGTGGTGAGGTGGGAGATGTGCAGGCTCTCAAACTTGCCCTTGATGCCTTCTCCAGAGCCACCGGTCTACAAATCAACTACACCAAAAGCACGGTTCCCCCATTCACATGAGGCAAGAAGACGTCTTGGCCCTCAGTATCACAGCTCTCGGTTGCAAACAAGAGGGCTTTCCACAGAACATCTAGGGCTGCCCTTGTCCAACACCAAGCTGAGATTAAACGCTTTTGCTCCTCATGTGGCGAAGATGACAGGTATTTACGGATGGCGAAGCGGGTTTGCTTAATCACATGGGCAGAGCAACCTTGTTAATTCAGTCCGACGGTCGGTGACATATGCAATGTGTGCGGTCGCCATCCCTCCGAGGCGGTTGCACAAGTTGACAAGCGGAGGCGAGGCTTCCTCGTGGGCAGGTTCCGACAAAACATCCCGGAGCTCGGAGCTTGGTCGCTGGCCGCAAGTTTGTGATACAAAAGACAAGGGGGCTCGGCCTCAAAGACTTGGGTGTTCAAAATATTTGCATGCCGCTGAAACTCATTCACAGTGTTACACCTTCAGCAAGAATCGGCCTGACTACATCAGGTCCGAGGCAATGCAAATGTGGCATCTCTCCAAGGGGGCCTTCATGGAGACCACACCGGACTCGCTGCGATCGCTCCTCGCCAATATACGAGCCATCACCACAAAGGGTCTTGGGGGACGGCAGCATTCCACCTCCTTCCGCATGACGCCCCGGTACGGAGAGGACACCATGGCTGATCGCTTTCCTCAACTCATGACACACTATGCCAACACGAGATCACGGTCCAACAAGTAGTTCGAGGGAGCCACGACGGCCAGGGCATCATCGTGGCCGATCTCCAACAGCGAGAAAGTCGGCTAAGCGGGAGCTACGTGCAATCGCCGGCCGTCCAACTCGCGCTAGTACTGAATCTTCAATCATTGAGATTGACCAGCAGTATGCTAATGTCAATGCAGAGGAATGGCCGTTCCTGATCCGTCGAGCCCGTACAAGGTGCGGCTTCTGATCGAGGACTACCCGTACGCCGTGGACGGGCTGGCCGTCTGGCACGCCATCGAGCGGTGGGTGACCGAGTACCTGGCCATCTACTACCCCAACGACGGCGTGCTGCAGGCCGACGTCGAGCTGCAGGCGTGGTGGAAGGAGGCGCGCGAGGTCGGGCACGCCGACCTCAGGAGGACGAGCCCTGGTGGCCCACGATGCAGACGGTGCCGGAGCTCGTCAAGGCCTGCACCACCATCATCTGGATCGCGTCAGCGCTGCACGCCGCAGTCAACTTCGGGCAGTACCCGTACTGCGGGTACCCCCCGAACCGTCCATCCGTGAGCCGGAGGCCGATGCCGGAGCCGGGCAAGGACGACTACGCAGAGCTGGAGAAGAACCCGGAGAAGTTCTTCGTGCGCTCCATCACCACCCAGTGGCAGGCCGCCGTCGGCATCTCGCTGCTGGAGATCCTGTCCAGCCACGCCTCCGACGAGGTGTATCTCGGCCAGCGCGACACCAAGGAGTGGACGTCGGACGCCAAGGCGCAGGAGGCGTTCAAGCAGTTCGGGGAGCGGCTGCGCGAGATCGAGAAACGCGTGGAGGCCACGAACAAGGACCCGCGCTACAAGAACCGCTACAGCGCGGCGCAGTTCCCCTACACGCTGCTGTTTCCCAACACCTCCGACAAGAAGGGCGACAACGCCGGCGTCACCGCCAAGGGCATCCCAAACAGCATCTCCATCTGATCTGACCTGCCTCAGCCTCAGGACAGGACAGGGCATGACTTGCATCATTGCATGTGCAAGTAGGGAATTACCGTATGGCCGTACATTATCCGTTTCATTTTATCCATGAGTTAGAAGCGTGGCAATAAAACATTCGTAGTTCTTACGTGCGCGCCGCCAATTGTGCCATTTGCCACTTACCAGGGATGTCTGTAATATTTCCTTTTGGTTTCCCAATAATGAAGTGAATAATATCCTGGTCACATGGTGTTTCCATTGCAAGGTTTGGTGTGGGTGGAAAGAAAAAACTTTGTCTGGAGATCTTCTAGTAAATTTAAACAACATTTTTAGGCATAGGCGCGCATTCTCGAATATAGGTCTGAGATCGTATTTGTTATTGTGAGGATCTCCAACAATTCCTTTAAGAATATTCCAAAAACTAGTTTTTCAAAGATTGTTAAAATATATTGAGAGGGAAAAAAAAACTCATATACTCCAACAATTCCCAGGATTTGTTAGAAGGCTTCTCAAAAGTTGCATGAACTGTGAACGAAAAAAAAAATGGTAAAAAAACTTATCTATCTAGTTTCTGTGTTTTAGTTAAAAAAAAAGGTGCAATGGTAAAAAAAAAAGCTTTGCGAGAAAGAACTACTCCCTCTCTGTCCCAAATGTTTGTCTCTTAAAACCGTGTTTCCCTCACAAACACGCGCTTCCCGCACGACGACAAACATAAAGGACGGAGGGAAAGATCATTTTGACCATAATAACAGCTTTACTCTTTACTAAACAAGAATAAACAAGCGGTAGGGTCAAAACCGTTCGGCCATTTGCTTCAATCTGTTTCTTGCCACGCTCAGTTCGTGGGCTGCGAATCTTTAGGACCTTTTGGGACCGTTACGGCCTTTTGATTTTGTCGGCCCTTTTTGTTTTGTTTTGTTCCAGGCTCGCGGGGGGATTGTATGTAGGAAAAAGTCTGCTTTCCATCCCTCAATTATTCAAAAAAATCGATTTTCTCCCTCAATTGCAAAACCGGATATCCAGCAGCCCCAAATTATGCAAACCGTTTAGTTTTCCTCCATCAGCTGTTTTGGGGAGTGGTTTGACTGACATGGCAATGTGGGCCCTACAAAAGAAACTAGAAAGAGAGCGCACTGATGGGCCTGGTGAGCGCAGGCGACGACGTCCATCCGCGCGAAGCTGTGCTCCATCGCGCGATCCAGGTCGCAGCGGAGGCGGAACCGTAGGTGTCGGCGGCGGCGAGCAGCTCGTGCAAGCGGTCCCGGCATAACTTGCTCAGCCGGCGTGGATTAGCCCATGGCGGCACGGCCCAGCTCACGGCAGCAGCGGCGAGCTCCTGCGTCTAGCTCACGGCGACGCTGCTGCGGCAGCTTGGGCACGCTCACGACGAAGCCTAACTCGCGGCAGCGCACTCCAGCTCGTGGGGCATTCCGCATCTTTCGTCCACTCCGGCAGGCACGTGGCACGCGGGCTCCTCGAGTGCGAGCGCTAGCCGCCGGCGCGAGCTCAACAACTCACGGGCTTTCTGGGAGCGAGCAGCGGCCGTGCTGGGATGCGACCACTGCGCGCAGAGCTTTGCTAGTCTGCTGTTGTCCAGGTGCGCATCGAGCACGAGCAATCCCCGCGCATCGGAACTCAAACTAGGCCATCTTGGGCTCCATGGACATGGCAACCGATAGCTGGAGTCGCTGAACGACTGAACGTTGACAGCATGCTGATGCGGCTCTCCATGGATCCCGTAGTGGAGGAGGCAAGGAGCACGGCGTGGCCGATGCCGCAGAGGTACAGCACGCGGCACGCTCGTGCAACACGCGTGCGTCGGCATCGGCTCACTCATCAGCCTGGATGAGTTCGCGCCCGGCGTGAGCACAAGGCATGGCGAGCGGGCGGCCATCGCGGGAACGACAAGCTTTGAGTGCGGGAGGTCGTCGTTGAGGGCTGCACAACGAGCAGCTATCGTGGACATGCAGGGATGCTGCGAGAACGCACTGCAATCGCGGAGGGCGGCCGATGTGGCCATCGCGCGGCCTGTGCGCGGAGGGAAGCGTGGCGAGCGGCTGGCCTGCATGGCCACACGATGAGGCGAATGTGCGCGGCTGGTGAGAGCGGGCGGCCTTGCAGCCGTGCACGGGACGTTCGCGTGATGAAAGAGCAAACAGAATATCATCTGCGGGGCCCACGTTGCCACATCACCCAAACCACTTGCAAAACGGTCTAGGGAGGTAAACCAAACGGTTTGCATACTTGGAGGATGTCGGATGTCTGGTTTTGCAATTGAGGGAGGGAAATCAGACTTCTGCAATAGTTGAAGGGTGGAAAATAGACTTTTTCCTTGTATGTAGCCTTCTAGGCTTATTTTTCTGTTCGGTTTTTGGGCCCCTTCAACCGGGTTGTCATCTGGGCTGGTCCAGTGTCACCACGCATTTGCTCTGCCAGCTTGCAGGCACGCGCGCCCGTGGCGTAGGCGCGCTATTGAACGGAACCCACTACCGGGAACTGGCCGATCGCCCTCTGGCGCGGCGGCGCAACCAAGCGAACGTTCCCAGTTGCCACCGGCCCACCACCGTGTCCCCCCCACGCAAGAACCACCGCCTCATGTCCACACTTGCCGACAGGCAACCAACCCACTGCTCACTGGAGCCGGTGGACCGGAGCACTGGTAGCATCAAACCCCCGCATGGCACACTCTCCATTCGACGCGCGAGTTCCATGTGATCTGTAGTTCCTATCCTACGCTGGGTCAGCTTCTGCTTTCTCCCCAACAAGCCCCAAGTTCCGCCTGTATTCATTCCCGACCCCAGGGCGAGAGAGAGCACCGCACTTGGCGGTCTGCCGATTCGTGACACAGAGATATTAAACAATCAGTAATTCAGTACGGACGGAGCATCTCCAAGGTTTCAATTAGACAGAGCACTCATAAAAGTGAGATTCCTGCGCGTTTTCCTTCCCCGGTGCACACTAGTGCAATCGTACACTAACGAACTGTGTGAGCATTCCACCCAGCCTATAGATGAGAAGGCAATGGGTCTGTTTGGGACCACGTTTGCTTTGATTTTAACCGAAATGGTATTCGAGAAAAAAAAATAACCAAAATGAGCAAAATAAGCCCGCCAAACACCTTGTTTATTCCATTGCGATATCGAAACGCCACCGCAGAATAGTACCCTCCAACGTTGCGTTTCGATAAGCATCTCCCTCCCCGCGTTTCGAAAAACACGACCCTTTTCCCGCACCCTTTCTCCTCCCACACCGGTCTCTCAGAGCTGGATCAAGTGTCGTTGTCCACCATCCCAGCTCCACGATAGTGTCACCCCCCTGTTGTCCTCGTTGCGTCGGCTGAGACTACGCCGGTGGAGTGCCGCCTCTATCGAGCCAGGAGCCCGCGTCGGCACCCCACCTCACTCTAGTGGAGCACCGCCGCCATCGAGCCACGATCATGCAGTGGCGCCCTAAACCTCCAACCTACAACATGCATTTGCCTCTTCCTCGACCTCCAACCTCTAGCGCCGGTGGAGTGCCGCCACCATCAAGCCATGATCCCGCCGGCGCCCTCGACCTCCAACCTCCAGCGTCGGTGGAAGCCGCGTCGTACGGGAATGAAGAGAAGGGTTGTGCTTTCAGGGGCAGTCTTCTTTTTACACCAATCTACCCGAAATAATCAGAACAGCCAAACACCGTGCTTATTTGGGAGAGCGGATTCTCCAGATCGCGGCACATCAGATAAGTCTGCTTACCTTATAAATGAGTTTCAGAAACGCGGTCCAAACAGCGCCAATGCCAACCGCCAATTAAGCATCGTCATATCCTCTTACGATGGAGCTGCACCACCCGGTAATCTTGCGGCCGGCACGCTGATGATTGCCTTGCCGAGAATCTGGGTAGCCGTCTCCGGTCCGGTGGAACAACAACCACCAGACCGATGGATATATGATGCACCGTGACCGTGCACGATGCCGGCTGGGTAGATGCCAAAGCCAAACTGTATGCATGGGCCGGCCTGCCTGGCAAGTGGCAACAAGTATAACAGCGACAATGCGAAGCGTCGCCGTTGCAATCGATGCCAGATGCCTCGCCAAAAAAACACTGGAATTCTCAGCCACGAACCAGATGCGTCACTGTTGACGTCGACTCTGATTTGCGCCATTGATCGACGAAAGCTATCTCCGCCCAGGGGACGTGGCGCGTGGCGTGGCGTTGACATGTCATTTCCGGGTGACTGTCAAGACGACCGTCAGGACAAGGGCGGCACTGTACTGTAGTATATGTGCTGCCGATTGATTGCCAATTCCCAGCACCAACACAGATGCTGTTGGGTTCTTGGAACGAAAGCAGCCAGCGAGTGATTAGAAATGGGAAACGCCGAGAAGAGGCTGGTCCAAAGGCAAAAGGCTACTTCTTTCCTACTGATGAGTGATGTGTTTCGTTTCTGGCTGTTACCTTTATTCGCTGCTCGCCGTTCATCAAGTCACCATGTGACAGAGACGATTCCGGCTTTGCCAGATGCTGTACGTGTTCTGTGATTAGTGATGTGGTACTAGATACTGGCCGGCACCGCCCTGTTGTAGGCGTTCTTTTCTGGCAGTCTAATGATCGACCTGCACAATGTTTGTTTTGCGTTGGCTAACCTCTCTCTGCACAATGTTTGTTTTTGCGTTGGCTAACCTCACTGTGGTGTTGGAATTTGTCAGTCCTTGCCGTGTTGGTCGTCTCACAAAATAAACTTTGCATCTTATTGCCGTTGGTACAGACGCAGGAGTACAGTACTTTATAAGTGGAGAAAGGCGAACCGTGTTTGGCCCCGCTTTGAAATAACCTGTCGTCTTTGCTTACCAACTTGAAGAGGCCTGAATGCAAACAATATACAACTGGTGTTTGTTGTGATGTTATCTAAATGGTATAGTGTTTTTCTCTCGCAACAAATACGCATCAAACCAGCTTATCTGCGCAGAAACCATCAACAAACAGCCGGAATACTTCACTGGCAGTCTCTTCAAGTCCTGTTTATAACAGTGCAAGGATCTTTAGGATCTTTACAGCACACACCTCGCATAATAATACAGAAAATGAGCAAAGTGCAGGCAACGGAACAGCAATCATAAAGGACAGCCTTACAGATGCAGCGTATACAGTATTCCACATGCAACACAGCACAGCTAACTTAGCACCAAACCAAGTCACCAACCAGAGATCTCAGGCTCCAAGTTGATCATATGTTGTGATTAATTTCTCTGAACCTCAAACCAAACACACTGGCGGTTACAAAACAAAGCCCCATTGGCCCAGTTATTACATCACCATTCGGCAGATGCCGCCAGTGTACTCTGTATGAGCTATCTATAGTAGCAATCAAATTTATCAAGGCTGTGAATATCATCTCTTATCAGGACCAGATGTCCCAATTTTAAATGCAATTCATTTACTCAAAGTGATTTTAAAAAATATGCTACAATTTTGGATTAATTATTTGACCGTATCAAATGCACTCCGATATAAAAAAAAAGGCTCTGCTTATTGCAAGTAGAGTTCTAAAACAAAACACCCTTTCACAAGGGGAACTAGGGCAAACAAAAAGGGCAGGTAAGATGGAGCACCCGCTTCTTCTGAACCAGATCAGCATACAATACAATTTGCAGAAGTCGACGCTAGTGAAAACCATGGCAAACAGGATGATCTATGCCTTCTCTATTAGCTGCAAGACCTCAGCTTCCGTGGGCAGTGACGGATCGCCCCCTTCTTTGTGGCGGTGATTGCTCCACATGCGTTAGCGAATTTAATAGACTCCACAAGCTTCTTCTCATCCTGTACAGTCACCAGAAACCAAATTTCAGTCACATCACATGGCAAAACTGAAAACTGAAGGACAAGCTTTACATGTAGAACCAACACTTTTTCAGATCAAACAACGAATTTCAGGAAACATACTTGTAGCGAGGATGGATCTTTCACAATGCTTCAAGCAGAGCACCAACAAACGCATCACCTGCGCCAGTTGTATCAACTTGTTGTACTTTGAAGGAAGGGACTGCTCCACGGAAATCCTGCAATCAAGTATGGTGAACTTGTGTGAGTCTCAGCTGCAGATGAAGTCTTCCAGTACAAGTTATTATATATGCTTAAACTTCAAATTTGACAAATACAGGACCTAATGAAGTTCAATATAACCAGCCCGTGAATATTTAGCATCAACAACCCATTTTCATAGGAAGCAGCAATCCCAAAGTTATAAAGCATACCCTGGTATAGTACTTGCATCCTTGATCTCCAAGAGTCACTAGGAGCAGCTTCATGGTAGGTCGCCACAGCTTCATGACAACATCGTCCTCCACAGAGTCGATGCCTGTCAAGAACTCAAGCTCGACTTCGCTGACCTTGACAATGTCTGCCTGGTCCCAGATGCTCAAGATCTGGGTGCGGGCCTCCTCACGGGATGGCCATAGTGCCTCCCTCAGGTTTGGGTCATAAGAGAGCAGTGCACCGGCCTCTTTGGCAATCTCCATGGCGCGGAGATGTGCCGTCCGGCAAGGCTCAGCAATCAAGCTTATTGATCCGTAGTGAAAGACCGCAGCCTGTAGAAAATACAACTTATGAAAAATTTACCCAAACAGGGGAGCATGAAAAAAAAAATTGAACCATCTAGCATCATCTGATAGTCTGATACGTGGTAATTCTAGATTTAGCTTTGGTGTAAAGAAAATGGAATAGTGCTAATCCAAATTTACAGATCCAACAAGGCTGTTTGTCATCATATAGTTATGCATTTAGTATAGCATCACGTGAATAATAAATCAGAGTTTCCCTCAAGCTTCAATGAACTGAGGAGAAACTGAAGTATGTCACGTCAGTTGGAATTATTGACCCACCACAAAGAAACAAAATTCCGGCGTGGACTCCATTAATACACGCCATGGCTAATGATTTCTACAAGGCCAGCTCACGCCGATGGATCGATCCAAGAAGCACGGGGGGTTTGACTAATTTCATAACGGCTATCCTTTGGATTGGATTACTACTACTTCTTGTTTGTCTCCCCGCAATTTTAGGATGAATCACAGAAGCCACATGACCAGATCCAGAAAAGAACAATTCGCCAACTAGAAGGCACAAGAAGATCCGACCAAAACCAGCAAAGAAAGACGCCCACTTTGGCCCCGGAATCTTTGGATCCCACGGGAAGATTCAACATCAAAGACCCGAATTAGACGGGACGACTGGGAAAAAGGGGTGCCTTTTTATTTTATTTTGAACGTAATAAACAAGAAAATTAAGGGCGCCGCAACCTAAACCGCACGCGAGATGCCAGCGCAAGAAACCTAGCGCATCCAGATCCCGCCCAGGATCGAATCAAGAATGAAATGGGCGGAAAGATTGATACTGCGCTTGATAGGATGGGATCAATTACAAAAATAAGGCTGTGCGCAGATCACGGGGTGTGACAGACAAGCACGGGGAGGATCACCAAAGGAAGGAAGGATATCATCAGGGTGGGGTGGCGTGGCGTGGCTTAACTTACCCTCTTGATGAGCTCGACGTTGAGCTCGTCGGCGGTGAGGAGCATGTCGGCGCTGGGGTTGCGGTAGAACATGAACTCGCGCTCTCCGTCGGCGCGGAGGGTGACGAAGGCGAGCGCGGTGCGCGCCCCCGCGTCGAAGACGACGCCGCCGTCGTCGACGCCGTTGTCGCGGAGGATGGCGGCGAGCATGCGTCCGAACTCGTCGTCGCCGAGCTTGCCGACGAAGGCGGCCCCGCCGCCGAGGCGCGAGACGGCGATGGCGACGTTGGCGGCCCGCCCCCTGCGCCTTGCCGGCGCCTCCGCCAGCGAGACCCCCGCCACGGTCGGCACGAAGTCAATAAGCATCTCTCCGAAACTCACCACCAGCTCTCGCGCGCCCGCCATTGCGCCTCGCTGTTGCCGCCGCCCCCTACCAAACACAGCGCGCCGACGCAGAGGTGGGGAGGGAGAGAGAGAGAGAGGAGAGGAGGTGGGCGCGTGTGGGGAATTTTCTGGTGAGGTGGCGAGGCGGCGTGTTTTATAGAGGAAGGAGGGGAGGGACCCTTTGGCTTGGCCAGCTTGGGTAGGGGGCTGAAGGCGATGATGAGGAGATGGTGGGGTGTGCGGCTTCTTCCTCCCAGCTCGGCCGTCCTGTAACGTTTATCCAGATCCAAGTCTAACGTTTATCCAGATCCAAGTCTGAGGATGATTTTGGTGGATGTTGCAACAAAAATAACATCTAATTGAGCGTGAAAATTGCGGAACAAGAAACGGCATTGCAATTAACCATATCCTATTGGACTTTCTATTTTACTTAAACTTTTTGTTGCCATAAAGTGGTATCGATAATAGACGTAGAACAATTTATTTTATTAAATCTATTTATTATCGCTAGTTGTAGTTTAACCTTCTGATCGCTGCCCAGTACTATTAGAGTGTCCACGGTGAACACAGCGCGACCTAAACCTAAAAAACATGGGGAGGTTTTTGCCTATCAAAATCGACGTCCAGAGAGAGATTTTGCCAACCAAATTAGAGGAGGTGGGCGCGTGTGGGGCCCCCCACCTCCTCTTGGTGGTGGTGCTGGTGAGGTGGCGAGGCGGCGTGTTTTATAGAGGATGGGTTAGGGAGAGGGACGGGATGCCTTTGGTCTTTTTTGTTCATTGTTGGTCTTAGCGGCGTAGGCTAGCGGATGAGTTGGAGGTGAGAGGATGAAAAAACACCAATATCATTCTCTTTTTATAGATGATGAGGTGAAATCACCTACGGATGGATGGGGTCAACTAGCTGCGGCTTCTTCTTTTGGAATACTATAAAGGATGATCATGGCTCGCCGTTTCCATCAAGGAGTTACGCATTTAAATCGTTTAATTTTGGAACCATCATCTTTTACCTAAGAAGAATGATGCTAACGTTTATCCATCAGTGTCTTTCAAAATTTTCACTAAGGTCAACAAATGAGGATGATTTTGGTGGATGTTGCAATACAAAAATAATGAACATACCAAAAAAGAAAGATGGGGTAATAAAGCTTTTATTTTTAAGATAGACTTTGCGTGAAAGCTTATGATAAGGTTAAATGGAGTTTTTTACAACAAACTCTAAGAATGAAAGGGTTCTCACAAAAATGGTGTAAATGGATAGAAAGTTTTACCGAAGGAGGTAATGTCAAGATTAAAGTAAATGACTCATTAGGTAATTATTTTCAAACCAAAAAAGGCCTGAGGCAAAGGAGATCCTATGTCACCCATACTATTTAATATAGTGGTTGACATGTTAGCTATAATGATAGTAAGAGCAAAGGATGCGGCCGGAGCGTGGGGAGGAATTATCCCAAACTTAATCCAGGATGGTTTGTCCATCTTACAATATGCGGATGACACGCTTATTTTTATGAGCCATGATGTTCAAAAGGCAAGAAAATATGAAACTTTTATTAAGCACCTTTGAACAGGTTATCGGGCTTGAAGATAAACTTCCATAAAAGTGAGATATTTTGCTTTGGTAAAGCAAAAGAAGAGGAAAGAGTTTTATTCGCAATTGTTTGGTTGTGTTATTGAGAAATTTCCTTTTAGTTACCTTGGCTTACCCATGCACTTCAGGAAGCTAAATAATAAAGATTGGAAAATTATTGAGGAAAGGATTGAAAAGAAACTAAGCGGTTGGAAAGGAAAATTATTGTCGGTGGGAGGGCGACGGTTCTCATAAATTCGGTTTTGTCTAGTTTACCGATGTTTATGATGTTTTTTTTTTTTGAACTACCAAAGGTGTTCTTGAAAAAATAGATTGCTTTAGATCGCGCTTTTATGGCAAAATGATGAACATAAAAAGAAGTATAGATTAGCAAAATAGGAAATTTTATGCCAACCCAAGGACCAAGGAGGTTTGGGCATTCAAAATCAGTGTATACAAAATAAATGCCTACTAAGTAAGTGGCTTTACAAATTGCTAAACGAGGATGGTCTCTGTGGCAAGAATTAATCGAAAATAAATATATAAAAGACAAGACCCCGGGGAGTTGTTATAAAAAAGCCAACAGATTCGCATTTTTTGAAAAAGCTTGATGAACATAAAAGACTGCTTTTTAGATCTTGGATCTTTTAAGGTAAAAGATGGATCTCAAACCCAGTTTTTGGTACGATACTTGGTTGGGAAATAAGCCTTTAAAAGATAAATTCCCTTCGCGCTTTTTAACATTGTTAGGAGGAAAAATGATTACATTGCACAAGTACTTAGCTCAACTCCGCTAAATATTTCTTTTAGAAGGAATTTAGTGGGTGCAAACCTAAATGCTTGGTATAGAATTGTTGCATCCCCGCAAGATTTAAATTTAAGCGAGCAGAGAGGATATCTTCTCTTGGGGTTTAAACGCATCCGAATCTTTACAAATCAAGTCAATGTATGTTTGCGTTAATTAACAATGGTGTTAGAGTGTCAAAAAGATATATGGCATATTAAAGTTCCTATGAAAATAAAAAATTTTTCTTTGGTACTTGAAAAGAGGTGTAATTTTAACTAAAGATAATTTAGTTAAGCGGAACTGGAATGGTGATAAAAATTGTACAGTTTGTCACTTTCCTAAACAATTCAACATCTCTTTTTTGATTGTTTTTATGCCAAGTCTTTATGGCGTCTGCTGTACACATGTTGTTTGGGTTATCACCACCTAATGATTTAAATGATTTATTTTCAAGATGGACCAAGATGGGAAATAAAAAGCTTAATTTATTGTTATTAACAGCGACTGCGGCTTTGTGTTGGACTTTGTGGATAACTAGGAATGAAGTGTTTTTGATAAATGTCGACCAAAAAATCTCTTGCGGATCATATTCGGGGAACGCATTGGGTAAGCGGGAATGGACAAGTCTAGTCTGGCGGCATGAAGATCGGAGGAAAAGTATCTTCGATCCATGCGGGACGAAGATCTTGAAACTTCTCAAGCTTCAATTTTTTTAGTTCCAATGGATGGTTATCTTCGAGATATATTGGTTGATTTTAGAATTAAGTTGTACTTCGTTCGGTTATTTTTGCAACTTTTGTTAGTCAAACCTTTTGTAATAATTGGTCTGATTCTATCTTTTGATAGATGAAGCCGGATTAATTTCCATTATCTAAAAAAAAAGCTACGCAGATGATTGTTGTGGGCACCTACGGGTGGAAGTTGGATGTTCAACAATGAACTAGAAATTAAGGCAACCCCCCGTGGTTGCTGTAGTTTCTCTCAAAAGAAAATGAACTAGAAAGACAAAAAAAAATTAAAAAAATAAATTCCTAGTTTATTTGTTAAAATATGTGGATGTCCAACTTCTACGTGCCTTCCGCTTCCGCCGGCACCCTAATACATGACCTAGCTGTAGCTGCAAAATAGTGTGTAGCCTATTAGGACCTAATAAGAGAATGATAGAGTATGTAGAAAGTTTGTGAGCGTGAAAAATATGGCTACCATAGTCTTGGCGTCGCGGGTTTCCTCATCTCTTGCTGACTCCACAAAGCATCATCAATGGCTCCAGCTCACCGTGGTCCGTGGAGTCCAATTCAGCTGAAGCTAACGTGTTGTTGACAAAGCTCTCCATCGCACGTAGGAGGAGAAAATCTGTTGGGGACATGTCCACCTGGAGCAATGTAGGACAAAAGAAAGGGTGATGCCACCAAGGCCTCGATGAGTTCCATCGTCCACGTGGATCCTTCCCCTAGCTGTCCCACAATTGGACCCACATGACAACGGGCTAAAGGCATCTCAAATTAGGCCATGATAATAGTTATGGTAGTAAAGTTTGTCTGCATGGATACATTTGCTTTTGTCTATTTAGGGCTTGTCAATTGATACCATTCTCATATATATTGAGACTGAGATGCTAGATTAATATTTTGGATTTCCGAACAAAAATAGGGGTATTTGGATCTCACTTTTAAAGTGATTATTGCCCGTAAAATCTCCAAATATTAGGTTTCGATCTCATTCTAGAATTCTAGCATTTGGATCTCATTCTAATTTTTCCACATAATTCTCAGTTTTGTAGGAGATCCAAACAAGCCCTAGTCTTCTCTATATGGATCGATGGTCCTCGACTCTACCGTAAATCATGCATGTGAATTTATAGTTTTCAGTTTTGTAATATATAGTGTATTTTACAGAACACAAAAAGGCAAATGTGCCCTCACTTTATTTCCAAATCTAAAGTTTATCATTAACATGATTATTGATTAATGATGATTGGTTGATAATCGCAAGTAACAAAATAACACCTACAAAGTTTATGCAAGTACTTAACACAAAAGTGTTTTTCTCGTAGAATAACTTGTATTTGAGTTTAATTTTTGCATGTTGGATGCATTGTATTATATAAGACGGAGGAAGTATGTGGGGTATGATGTGAGAGTACTTCATTTGTTCATTAATGTTTGGCTTTGGCGTTCAATACAGCTGACATCCTAGGTCATCTGTAACAACAATGTTGCTTAGAGCATCAAATCATTAGCCATTGCTCTTGCACCTTGGATGGACCATTACCAACCATTGGTTGGGAGATATTAAACATGATATTATGTGGAAAGGAAATAAAACTATCTTACTCTCTACGTTGGTTGGTAAGAGCAACTCCAAAGAAGCCTTGAAATTAGGTCTCTATTCTGTATTCTAAGGGCCCTCTCAACTTTCTAGGGTCTATTCTTTTTTTTTTTTTTTACATCCACTTCAACAGGTACATTCAATATACAATTATGTATGGGACCTAGTGATTATTCCCTATTCTTCTTTTTGTTAGCTCTCAACTATTCTTCTCTATATTAGCTCTCAACGATTGAGCTATGTGCATGGTAGCATATATAGCTCTCACGATTGAGCTATGTGCGTCGACGTCGAAGTAGAGGTGTCACACTCCCGTGACTGGGAGATGAAAGATGTGAGAGGAGCCCAGCGCCTGGAACGAGAGGTGGCGAATGGAGAAGGGAGGCTCTTGACTCTTCTACTATGTGATACCGCTTCTTCCCCGTTTGTTTTTATGATTTCACCCTAACGCTCTTTGTCAATCAAATATTTTCTCTATTCTAAATTACAAGTCATTCTAGCCTTTTTAGATAGTTAATTTTGTATCTAGACATACTAATACATAGATGTATTATAGAAAACTAGAATAACTAAAAATTTCGAAAGGCTATTTTGTTCACTCTCATCTGTCTTCTTGTTACACCTCATTATGCAGCCAATGCAAATGCAATAGCAAGTATGATGCGCAGCTACAATTTCGCTCTCCTATCTCTTCGATCGTTCTTCACAAAAAAAAAAAAAAAAAAAAAAAAAATTCGTGTTTCCCGTTCACTAATTATGTGGTCTCTATCCATAATCCATTCAGGCTTGGTGTGCTCCGGCGCCCGTGCTTGGAATGGAACATGCCGTGATGGGTCAAGCACTAATGCCTTTCCGCGCCTAGGAACTTATCCTGTGGCCCTGTGGGTGATATTGACGGGACGAGAGCACGGGTTAGGACTTCCATTCCAAGTTCCAACCGATCCGAGTTGGGCATCAGTCCACGGATAGGATTCTTTCCGGTCTCCAACGTCTGCTCCATCAGCCACCAGCTTGATCAATTTTATCGGCCCCAACTTTTGCCAACAGTGATGTCTCGACTTTCAGAAACTAGGAGATAGATACCGTGACCTCCATCCACCATCAGGCCGGCCTGAGAGACTCTGGTGAGAAGAGAGAGGCGCCCGTTGCCAATCCTGCCAAACTGTTGATCCTCTTCCTAGCAGTCAAGCCAGTTGCTGCCTGCGTGTATTGACTTGCTTCTTCGACTCGTATTTCAGCCTGTCTGACGGTTTCGTTCCGTCACTTTATTGACGAATCAGCTGGGCGCGACGAGTCACGTTGTTTTCTGGGCCGATTTGCCTGACGACGCCAAGGAAATTTTAAAAAACAACTACTAGCACGCAGCAGCTGCTGAGAACTTCAGAATTTGTTTCTTCAGAGATGGCAAATCTGACTTGGCCCGGACGCAACCGCACCGACACAGGAAAACCGCGAGCTCTCCTTGTCATCCTCCGCTGTTTCCTCACCTCATCAATCATCATCGATCATGACGATGAGAATCGAGATGCAACCACCGGCAATAATAATCTATGGTTAGCCGACGTAGGTGATTAAACAAAGGTAAAGTACATGCTTGCGTAAAGCAAAGACACCTCTGCCAAGTGCCAAGGACGGTGGTTTCTTCTGAAGATTCAAGGACGGTGTTCAAAACCAGTGGGCCTCCAGATCTCAAGTCTGAACCCGCACGACCACACCACACCCAACGCGGCTACCCGCATCTGCACGGATTACAGGCAGCGGTTCTCGGACAGAGGCTCGCCACCGCCACCGGGACAACAAGAGCCGAGCCATGTGGACGGTGGACGGAGGGACGGAACGCATGCCGTGCTTCCAGTGTCGCAGAGCAGGATGGATGACGGTGCGTTGCTGCCGCTGCCGCTGTGCGTGCTTATGCTGCGCACTTGTGCGAGCGGAGCACGGCGACTGACGACTGGTGATCAATGATGTTGGCTGTAATCGCGAATTCTTACGATTGATGACTTCATGATTCGGCGACGAAACTGAGTTCTCCTTTGAAATAATATTTTATGTTGAATATTTACAAATCTAGAATCTGTTATATAGAAACTGCAAATATAGCAGCCTGTCGGCCGCTGGAAGGCCGACAGGATGCTTGTCGGCCGCTTCAGAAGCCAACAGGCCTACTCGGCTCTTAGTGGGCCGACAGACAGTCGGGCCTCCCACCGGTACGGACGTCAAGCAATGGAAAAAAAGAAAAAGTCTACTTTCAGTCCTCCAACTTTTGCGAAAGTCGATTTTGGTCCCTCAACTCCAAAAACCGACAAAACAGGTCCCTCAACTTTTCAAACCATGCAGATTTTAGTCCCTCGGCGGGTTTGGCCGTGGTTTTGCTACAAGAAACTCGGTTTTGCTTCTGATGGGCGTGGTTTCGTTTTTCCCCTTTTCTTATTTATTATTTAAATTTGAATCTTTCAAAAATCATAGTAAATCCACGGAAAAATCATAAAATAGAAAATCTAATTTTGTTGGACTCCACATAAGTAGAGCTACGCAATGAATATATAATATGGTATAATTTAATATAAAATTTTTTGCTATGAAGGTTTTGCCTTTTTTTTTTATTTATTTCAAAATAATATTTAAAAATCATAAAAATTATAAAAATCATAAAAATTAAAAAAACCAAATTTGCTAGACTCCACATGAGCATATTTACACAATAAAGATATATAGGTGTACTAATTAATTCATTGGCCATAGATCCATCGATCGGGTTCACGGCTTCAGCGTACGTGCGTACCGCGGTCGGCCAAAGAAAACTTAGCTAACTAACCTAACCCGGCTAAAGAGCCACAAGAACTACGTCTTTGTGTTATTGCGCGCCTCATGTGGAGTCCAACAAAATTGAATTTTTTATTTTATAATTTTTTTGTAATTTACTATGATTTTTTAAAGATTGAGCTAAATAAATAAAAAGAAAAAAGGCAAAACCTTGTAGTAAAAACTTTGTACTAAAGTATATCATATTATATATTCATTGCATAGCTCTACTCATGTGGAGTCCAACAAAATTGGATTTTCTATTTTATGAATTTTCTGTGATTTACTATGATTTTTGAAAGATTCAACCGAAATAAATAAAAAAAAAAAACGAAACCAGAGTCACTGTAGCAAAACCGGAGTTACTGTAGCGAAACCGCCGTCCAAACCCGCCGAGGGACGAAATCTGCATGGTTTGAAAAGTTGAGGGATCCGTTTTGTCCGGTTTGAAGTTGGCGACCAAAATCGGACTTTTCGCAAAGTTGAGGGACCAAAAAGTAGACTTTTCCATGAAAAATAGGCCGAGCCAAATCGAGGCCCAACTGTATTATCATCTTCAAGTTAAGGCCCATCTACGCGATCGCTTGTTCACCATCACCAACTGAAGAGTCTCGAAAGACTGGGCTGGGCCACTGGGGGCAAAGCCGGAAACCGCACTGCCCGCCGCTAGTCTTCTTCTTCGTCGCCGTCGTCGTCGACTCGTCCCGGTGGTGCTTGCGGCAGCTCCAGAGTCCAGGCCGTACGCTAGTCGGGGGCGTGAGGAGAGGATGGATCGGTCTCTCCGCGTGGCGGCGGTCGTCGCCGTGGTCCTCGTGTGCTGCTCCGGCCTCTGCCGCGCCGACCGGCTCGGGGCCAGGGAGTGCGAGGACCTGGGGTTCACCGGCCTCGCCCTCTGCTCCGACTGCAACGCGCTCTCCGAGTTCGTCAAGGATCAAGGTACGAGCGGATCGCGTTCCTCTGGCCTGCGGCAGCTCGCGCTTCGTGCGCTGCTCTTAAGATTTGCGATCTGAACCGGGAACGCGTAGCCATAGGAGTGAGTAAGGATGGGTCGGATCCGGACATGTCAGTTTTCTTCATTTCGAGTGTGAAACTGCAATCTGCGAGGAGCGATTTCGTTCAAGACGTTTGCCAGCTTGCTTAGAGTTAGAGATTGGATCGCTTTAATGCCAAAACTTCAGGTGGGATCGGATTTTAGACCACAAACCAATGAAGACCCAATTAATGAACTTAAAGCATGGGAATTATTGGATTAGCGCATTGAGCATTGATGGATTCACGATTCTTCCATTTTTGCAGTCCTGACGAGAGTTTTTTTTTTCCCCTTTTAATATAAATCTTGAAACGGGCAACGAATTGGATTTCTGGGATTAGTGGAGGCTTTATGAACCTGTGCTGATTGTGCTGTAAAATTTGAGGTTTGCCCGTAGCTCAGAAGTTGTGCATTAGTAGGTGGTGCTGGTTATGCATTGTCCTCACTGTTTGGGTCAATCGTTTTTGGTTAGCGCCCTAGTAGCACTCTGTAGAACTCTGTGTTATCTAGATGCTGCATGCCTTAATTTATTTTGTATAAAGCCGAGTAATATTGGTCTTGAGGACAAGAGTGAAAGAGCTTAAGCTAGCTCTATCAGAATGGACTGGAAACATCATTCATGTCACCAGCTGAACACTTAATTTGGAGGATATATTTTGTCAACTCTGTTTGTTGTTTCTTGCAATATCTTTTGTCCCGGTTGCTCCATGACTCCATTAGGCGCAGTGACACTGCCTATTGGCAAAGAAACTAGGGTTGGACTCATTTCCACATGTGCTATTTACCTGGCTATTTATGTGTTATGTCATGTGATTGATTCAAATCTAAACAACGTTTTGGTTGTGTGCAGAGCTGGTGGAGGATTGCCATAAATGTTGCACCGAGGATTCAGATGATTCTATCAGCAAGGTATGAACTATGAATGCCCATGAATTGGCATAAGGAAGACATATCTTTTACCTGTTGAAGTATTTATGCTGGTTTCTGCCGATACAGAATAGTGCTGAGATCTTATAGGGATGGCTAAACAGGTATCATTTTTCAAAATGAGACTGACACACAGTATATTCAAGGCATCACTTGAATGTTAGAGGCCCTGAATGGCCAGTAAACAAGACTTAAAAAACGATGTTCTTTTTGGATGGGCATGGCTCTTAGAAGCACCATATAGTTCTGTACTTCTACTGGGTATGGCATCTGACTGTTTGCTTTTGCCTGTTTCAGCTCACATTTTCTGGTGCAATTGTTGAGGTGTGCATGAGAAAACTGGTATTTTATCCAGAAGTTGTTGGCTTCCTCGAAGAAGATAAGGGCGACTTCCGTATGTGGAATCACGTTATTCCTATGGTTCTCCACCAAAGCTCATAATGCTTGACAACAAGGGTGAACAGAAGGAGACCATAAGGCAAGTCCTACTTAACACTAGAATAAACCTCCAGTTATCTGATTACATTCTTAGACTTCTATTATTACAAATAACATAAGAACTGTCTGCCTGAATCATTTCATATCATCATGTCTTAGTTCATTACACTTATATATGTTGTCTGCTTCCAGTCATCCTTGCTCTTGCAGTAATGTCATGTAGTACTCTGATGACTGACATAATATGCAAAGAAATGATCGGTTTGTTTGTGCATGCATGCTTCAAAACATAGTTTTATTGATAGAAAGTGTACTGCTACTGGAATGCTTCATAACGCTGCAGTAGTATAGTCAATACTGGGTAATTTGCTAAAGTGGCCTGAATTTTCCCTTGGCACAGCATTCATCTATAAGTGACAGGTTTAAGTATTGTACTGAATAAATTGTCATGTTTCTATATGTGTGCCAATTGCTTAAAGTACCTAATGTATGGTAGAAACAGTGTCCTCAATTATTCGTTGGTCCATTTACTAAAAATCTGAAATGGGCTGAGATTGGCAGGATTGATAACTGGAAGCGAGAGCACATTCGGCAGTTTCTCAAGGAGAAAGTGAAGCCAGTGAAATTAGACAGCTGAATTCTTGCGACAAGTGCCTGGACGTTTCCAATTCGACGTTGCAATAGAGCCAACGCAACTTGTACTTTGCTAGCAAAATCGTCGCTGATGTATGGCTTGCCATTACACCTCAAAATGATTGTACAAGAAGCTTTTGTGGCATATACTTAGTATCCTGTTGTTACTTTAACAGCTAGGAAATATCTGACACTGTGATTCGTGAAAAGTGGTTAATGTACGAGTTGTTTCTTTCTTTTCCGTGTTCTTGTAGTTCACTTTTGAACTTTTCTAGATACATTGATTTTTCTTTATGCACCTGGTTATATACACTATGCCTAGAATACATAGTAAAAGAAATGAATCTATAAAAGCCAAATTGAACTATAATTTGGAACGGAGGGAAGTAGTTAATTTCTTGACTTGTTTTGAGTTATTTTTTATGTGACTGGATATATAAAAAGTAGCACAATATATTCATTGAAATATATTTATTTTATGTACATCTAATGATACTAACTTGGTGTCATAATCTTACTAGAATAAACTAGAGTAATGCAAGCATCTGTAATGCTAAGTCTAGAGCTTCCATTCAGGTGGGAAAGTAATGAACATTTTGCACACCTCTTATAATCTGGTTGTCTCAAATCGCGCTTGCCTCGTACCGTTGCTCGGCGTCTTCCCCGACTTCTACTGTCTCCCATCTGACACAAATTTCAGGCGCCCGAAACCCGCGCGGCCTTCTTGAAGAAAAAAAAGACGGAACGGCTCCTCTGTCGCCTCCGTCCCGGCTCATCCACACCCACGCCGGCGCCACCCATCCCGCACGGGGCCGCCACTTCCACGCCGCCGCCAGCCCTTGCACGTCGCCAGGGCTGCGCTGCCGCCATCTCTGGACGCCACCAGCGAGACCGCCTCCGTCATCCGCGCCAGCACGGACGCGGGGTCGGCAGGCTTCGTCCCGGCTTCATCCCGCGCCGCCGCCGCCGCCGCATCTTCCTCTCCCCGACCTCGATTCGCTCGATTCGCCTTCTTCTTCCCAGACTCGTACACCGCGACGACTCTCCCCGGCTGAGAGATCTTGTGGCTCTTCAGACAACGGCCCACCTCGCAGGGAGAAATGGAGGAGGCCTTGGAGGCCGCCGCCACGGTAATAAGTATGTCGGAGAAGCAGTTATCAGTTCCAAGTGTGCCGAGCTCTTGCTGCTTGTAGAAAGTGTGGAGCAAGCCGCAGAAGAAGGTATTCAGCACCAAGAAGTATCTCGACTCGGTGACGAGTTGAAGCAGGCAAATGAGGGGGAAAGAATCACCGCTGTGGTCAGCCTAGGTGATGCGTCTGCAGCCATGGAGCGTATGGTGTGCGCTCCGCTCGTGGCTCTTCGCAACTCCACAACGAGCCTAGTACGTGAGTGCCAAGAATTCCGAAAGTTTTACCAAAGCTTTGAGACCTGCGGCGCACCAAAGCGCAGCGAGCGCTGGACACGGCTGGCCGGCCTCCTGGCTCTTTTTGGCTGCGGATCTTGGGAAGACTTGGTAGTCGGCAAGAAATCAGTGGAAGTCTCATGACGGATGTTGAGAAAGGTCCTCTGTTGTCGAAGGTACGCAACGACATCCTGCGTTCTTCCCTTCTTCTCCTACCCCTCCCTGACAATGCCGTTGGCAACCATTCCCCTTCGGAATTGGAGAGTATTGAGGGGGAATTGAACTAAATTACCCCTCAATTCCCTCCAATCCCCAAGGGAATTGAATGATCCAAAGGAGCCCTAATTGGTTTGCCCAACTCTTATCAGTTCTTTTTTACCCATACTTGTTAGATAGTTGGGTAAAACATATGGGTATGGGTATTTCCTGTTTGCATGAACAAACATTGTCTGTGGGGTAACCGTGGTCAAGTCTACTGCCTGCCAGATGAGTCCGTGCAACTTTATAGTATTTGTTTGACAACATTGTTCAGCACTTCAGCTCTCATTCATTCGTAAAACAAAATGCAGGTCAATGTTGTGATTAATTTGCGATATGATATTCAATGACATTCATGCCACCATAATAGTAGATGAAGCTAGCTGCAGACTGCAGAGCTTCAGCAATCAAATGATCCATCCATGATTTTTTTTTTAAAAAATCAAGAAAAAGACTAGCCAAAGAGTCCGGCTTATCTAAATTCTAGAGGAAATATAGAGTAACAACCACTAGACAAAGAGTCATGCTGTCATTTGTTTCAGGTAGCCCCCATTTAAGAAGTTTATTTTGTATTATTATATTATATACAATACAAAGACTAAGTAGCATACTTTTTTTTATGAAGACTAGGCAGAAAGTTCTTTTGGGAAGCAGAAAACAACACACAAAAATGAATGACCAAAATAAACGGCTTCCCATAAGGAGAATGACACCAATAAAGTATTCTGGTATGAACTTTAAACTGTAACTAGATTTAAACATACACTGACACTAGTAAGATACCAATAAAGGCGATTGATTCAATTGATGAACCACACTTGTTTTAATCATTCTCACAGTGTTTCAGTCCTTGCATTGAAATTAATCTTTTTCTTTATGCCTTCTTTTGAGTTTTGATTGTTTAGTGGATCAAAAAAAAATCTTGGCTCCCGGTCATTGTCGTGCTATTGACTTTCGTCAACGATTACACCATTGCTCATGATCTGTATTCATTTGTTAGGAGTTCTCTCACAAGTCAGATGTTCGACTTGTAGTGTAAGCAGTCATAACTCAAAACATCAAACTATAAAAAGGAAGTAGCAGTAAGCCAATAATTATGTCTACATCTAAGTGTTCTTCAGAGCTAGAACAAAGAAGTAAAAGTATAATGTGTTTTTTCTTTTTACGCACGAGCCTTAACTCTCTAATATGTTCTGGCGCATCACTGAAAGCATGTATTTCTCGTTTTCTATAGCAGCCTACAACAAAAAGATTGTTGTCCTAGACACTGGGCACTAGCTGACTACTAAGACAACTGAAATTTTTTTGCTTATCTACTAAATGTTCAGGTTGCATCTAACTGAACAAAGCTTACCATTTCTTTAATGGTTAAGCATGCCAGAAAGCAAAGCAAGTGAAAGAAACGGAATGCAAACCTTTGGGATCCAAATAAGCTAGCATATGTTTATTTCTCTATGTATCCTTTTTCTATTCTAGAACTAGGAAATAAAGCACAAACCTTTCAGTCCGCACCATGCTTTTACTAGTTCAGTGCACGAACGCCCATAAGCCTTTAGCATTTGCGGTTCTTAAAAAAAAATGCTCTAAAGTGCACTAGTGATCTATTAATTATTTGAGCAAAACTTTACTTTCAAAAAAAAAAAATTTGAGCAAAACTTTGGTGTCTGAAATATGGCCTTTGGCACAGAACATAAATCAGTAAGTCCATTTATCTGACAAGCCAAGTTGTCTGAAATATGGTGTCTGTAATATGATCTGATTTATGTTCCCCAAAATTTAGGTTTCTGATATTTATCGGATTTATGGTCTATTAATAGTGGCCACTTGTTTGCCCTGCAATGAGTTTCTGAAAATTTAGGAAGACTTGCATCCATTTATGTGACGAGACGCCGAGATGACACAACCTGCAATGAGTGCCCCAAAATTTAAGAATGTATCCAGCAAGTTACAAGTTCTGAAGCTGAAACAATAGTACAAATGGCATCGCTTCCAAAGAATGCATCAAACCTAATTATAAAAAAACAACAACACTACAAGTTGCAACTTACTGTACCATTTTATTGCAATTTACTGTACCATTTTATTGCAACCTACTGTAACATTTTATAAATCTGTATGCAGTAGCAAATATTAGGGCCAAGTAGATAAACAACATGCTAGCTATAAAATGGTAGTTTTGGTTAGTCCTGACGAATTTGAGTGTTTTTGGCACTAAATAGGAACTGGAGGACTCATACACTGTTACCGCCGACTTGCTGCTCAGCCAAGAAAGACTGCTTAAAGAAAAAGGTGCAAAACTAGTAGACCAGGCTCATGACATCGCAATAACCGCCAATGATGCAGGTGTGCCTCATCTCTGTGTTGAGCTGCTGAGGGCCATGGAAGCAATGCAGCAGTCAGATGAAGCACACTTGCTAAGCTGTGTTGTCGACCTTGAGGCCGAGGCCACCGCAATGGAGGGTACTGTCTGCACTTCGAGTAATGTCCTCCGTGACAGGGTGACAGAGCTGGTGCTTGCATGTGTAGAGCTCAAGAAAGCGCCGACGATGCGATGGTCACCGTGCAGCAGGCCGCAGCAGAACAGAGGAAGGCCCGATTGCTGGCGCAGTTGCGGCGTCTGGTCTAGGCGAGCAGCCTGGTCCTGATCAGGTATGCATACTTCTTTGAAACTGTACCCCTATTGCCACTACCTCTGACTTGAGATAATTAATTTTGGGCCCTGTCATCCATTCAAAAGAATATAGCGGAAATTCATATTTGCTATTCCATTAACAAGATTGTGTCTTCAGCATACTGTAAGTGTGTGAGTCCCCTGTTACCACCTCTGATATGCCACTTTTGTTTGGCCTTGTTCAATGTATGCACTAGATAGATTGAACATTAGAGACTAGGGGTCACCTTGTTTCAGTCCCCTCTGCGTTTTAAAGTACGGGCCGTTCTCCCATTAATGTTTATACACACTTTTCTTTCTCTTGTTGAAGAAATTATCCAACTTATCACCTTGTCATCAAACCCCTTTCTATTCAAGACCCACTCTTGAAAGAAATATTGAATTTTTAGAATTCTTAAAGAAATATTGAATTCATGTGGTCCTTTTTATTGCACTGTAGGGTGAAAATAAGAGGTCTGCTATGACCGCTTATGCCTTGTATGGATCAGTAACTCTTGTCACCTACCTGGGACCAAACAATGTAATCAATAGCGTGAAGGGGTTCGCTAAATGCTTTAGAGTGGCATTTCATATTGCTTTCAGCATATGGTGGACTTTGCAAGCCGTCGGTGTTCCATTGAGTGCGTATGCACGATCTCTCTTCGAACTACGTTGTTCTCAGATCTTCAGTAGGCTTGGGTTGTTAGGTATGTCCTCCTTTCTTTGGGTCACAGATGGGATAAGATCTATTGTTCTAGCTCTCTGTGTTGATTGTTCTCATACAATTCTTTATATTGTCCTTGCTTGTTCTCATACAATTCTCTATATTGTCCTGGCAGGTATAAATATCCTTGTCATAGTATTTTTGTACCTGGCCCTTGACATTGACTGTGTAAAGACCCTATTGGGTTTACTAGGAGGTGCCTGCTTGCTTCACATCTTCTCTTTTATACTGGTATGTTGTATAAAGTTTTTTTTAAAAAAATTATCAAGTTACATGGGCACATGTTTGTTTCCGACTTTAATAATTCATAGCCATGGGCATATTTTGCAATGCAGGTATGTCGGCGTGGTGATTTGAGCAAATAGATTAACACGTAGGACACTGTACATTGAGTTTCCTTGGTGCTTCACCTCTTCCCTTTTGGAATGGTATGTTGTATATATATTTTTGAATAATCAAGTTACATTACATGGGCATGTCTGTTTCCAACTTTATTAATTCGTAATAATGGTCATAATTTGAAATGCAGGTATGTTGGCGTGGTGAATTGAGAGATTAGCAAGCAGGACACTGTACATTCAACTAACTGGGGGACCGCACTTGTGTGTTGGAAAACAAGATGATTAGCTTCATTGATGACAACACATCATGGCTCGGTAGAGAGGACACGAATGCAATTGCAGCTATGGGAGCCTTCGCTCTCCCTTCAATTCCTGTCCACAAACATCTCTGTAATTTCGAATGGATGCAATTGCAGCTACGGGAGCCTAACATCTCTGTAATTTTGAATGGATGCAATTGCAGCTACGGGAGCCTTCCCCCTCTAGTTCCTATCGAGAAGCTCTGTCATTTCAAATGGTTAATTTTGTTGCGCTCTGCATCATGGAATGGTCATTTCCAGTCGTATTGTTGTCATACTAGTTTACTAGCTAGCCTTTTTGCAAAAAAAAAAACGTGGAAAAAGACAGGGCAGGTACCCGACTACTATGATAAAGGAATCTAGAACAACAGTAGTTATCATCAGGAAGGGTTCGTCTTGCAATTTAGGGTCGTGCTGAACAAACCGCCCCACCAAAAGGTCAGCGAGTAGTCCGCCACCCAAGACAGTTGAAAACGTCTGCAGGAGTAGAATCATATGTGTAAAAAATATGTGAGCTTTTTGGCAGATTAAACGAAAAAGAGTAAGTAATACCGGACCCGCTGATCATCTATAATATAGAGACGATGCAAAAGGGAAGGGAAGGAGATGTCAGTACGCACCATGAGGAAGCCGTTCATGAACTTCCACTTCCAGTCGTCGTCGGTCATGCTCCTCGTGTCTTGGTTCTCGGATCCTTCCTCCATCCTGCTGAACGTGGCGTCGTCCACCAAGGTCCGCTGCTGGCGAGGCAGGTTGCCTTGTCGCCCCGATTGCGATTGCCTAGCGGCGATGAGGAGGGTGGTGTGGAGGCCACCGGCAGCGGCGGCAGACATGGCCGGCTTGGCTCGCGATCGAGTTGGAGGCAACGCGGGGACAGACAGCCGTGTCTATATGATCTTGTGTTATACGATCTTGTTGTGTTCGACTAGAAGAAATAGGTCAGGTTTAATTACCGTGTGGTGTTGTGGTGCGCTTTTAGGACTGCTATGCATGAACCCGAGTCAAACACGATACTGTACATGATTTTTTAAAAAATAATATTTTTTTAATGTTTAATTGCAAATTAGCAGCTGATGAATTGTATAAGAATTGTACTGCCGATCGGATAGCCGACAGGGGACCTCTCGGCAGCAGGAGGGCCGACAGGGGGCCAATCGGCTTCCCAGCTGCCCTGGGCCTAGAGCAGGCCCTCTTATCGCCCGATAGGCAATGTCGGTCCACGGAGCACCAGAGGATCCGGGAGGTCAGCAGTCTGGTCAGCGTCTCGAAGGTAGGAGCCGAGGAGCCGCCGACGGGGCGTGTTAGACGTCGACCGTGCGGCCCACGTAACGGCCCTGGCCCGCCCTCGGTCGGCTTCGTCTTCCTCCGTCCGGTCCCGCACCCGACGCCCCCAGCCGCCACAACCTCCGCCCCCCCGCCCGGCGCCCTAGGGGCTCGCCGGGAGGCCCTAGCTCGCCGCCGGGAGCTCCGGCGAGCCCTAGGGCGCCGGCGGCGGCCCGCCTTCTCCCCCTCCCCTCCCTTCTTCTCCCGGTCAAGCAACCCTAACCCTAGCTCTGTTTCAAGCTCGAAACTCCGGCCATGGCCATCTTCTCCAGCTCCGGCGACCTCCCGCTCCCCCGCCGCCTACCCATACCCGGCCCGAATGAGTCCTGCCCTGCCCTGAGCCCTAGGGCGAACCGCGCCGCCGCCGTGTCGTTTTAGGGCCGTCGTCGTCCTCGTCACGAGCTCCGGCGGCAATCAACGGAGCATCAGAGCGGCACTGAACCCGTGACTCCATGTCTGTCCCATTCAGAAACCTCCCTCTGTACGCACTTGTCCAGCAGCGGCAGTGGCGGCCCTGTACCACCTGCATGCCAGCCATCCCAAACAAGCATAAACTTCAGAGGCTGATGGGCGATTGTTCTTTTTATTTGCAGTAGAACAAATGTGTGGGGTTACATTTTGCTCCTTCCAGCTGTTAGGCCATGTTCTCTCAACGTATGTACACTTGAGCCTCACAACGCCTGTTCTCGCTACTCAATCACCTAATTAAACCGCCTACGTTTTCAGGAGAAAAACCAAATGCTTTGCGGTGACTCCAAGCAACAACGGGAAGCTCACTTCGCAAGCTTCCATGCATCCATCCTCTCTTCGGAGGTACCGCCGAGGCGGCGCTTCATTCAATTGGTACGCCTTTGTGTTCTCTAAGGTTCGGGTGAGTCTCCCTACACCTGTACGTTGAGATAGACAACAAAACAAGTTAGGACTGCCCTCTCTGTGGGATAGATTGGACATGTACATATGTCTACAGGCTTCACTTGCAAGAAGCAGCAAAGACATTCTGAATGAAACCATTGGGGTTCAACCCAGTAGCACAGGGTCCAATCAGTAGTAAATAAACACTATATATATTGAACACTTTTGGGTGAGACATTGAGGCTTACCAATTCAGGGGAAATATGTTTACGTCAGAACATCAAATTGATAGAATGCTGAACATGATAAATATAATAACAGGATTCAGAACAGGTTGGTCATCAGCTCTTTTTTTTAAGTGTCACGGGGGAGGAGGCGTTTCCCACCTGAATTTTATTTGATTAGCCCAGAAAGGCCAGAAGGCCGGATAGCAGGTAGTAGTTTAGAGCAACTCCAACAGTTTGCCATTTGTGTTTGGCATTCTAAAATTTTTGCCAAAACACTCCAAAAACTCCCCTCCAACAGTTTGGCATTTGGAGTTGGCAATTAGTGAGCGTTAAGCAAATCAGCTTTGTTTGCGGCGCATTTATGCGCCGCGCTTCGACGTTGGCATTCACGGCACAACGTGCGTATTAGAAGAGGTGGAAGGGCATAAACATAATTTGTTTTACGCCTCGGGTTCTTGAGGTAAGTTTTCAAGAGGTGGAAGGACATAAACATAATTTTATTTCTCTTTCGGGGTTCCTGATGTAAGTTAGATCTAAGTTTGCCAAATGAATTATGCCAAACTGTTGGAGATGAACTCTTTTTGGATTTGGCATTTGAATTTGAGAGTTGGCAAATCAGGACAAATGCCAAACCACAGATGAGAAACTGTTGGAGTTGCTCTTACAATTAGCTGAGCACCTCTAACAGTTTGGCATTTGGAGTTGGCATTCTCAAATTTTGCCAAAAAGCTCCAAAAACTTCCTCCAACAGTTTGTCATTTGGAGATGGTAAATTAGTGAGCGTTGGCAAATCAGGCCCTGTGAGCGTAAAAATACGTGCTCTACGACATTTGGCATTCGCGGCGCATACGTACGTATTAGAAGAGGTGGAAGGGCATAAACATAATATTGTTTCTGCCTTAGGATTCCTGACGTAAGTTTTCAAGAGGTGGAAGGACATAGACATAATTTTATTTTTCTCAAGGTTTCGATGTAAGTTAGATCTAAGTTTGGCAAATGAATTATGCCAAACTGTTGGAGATGAGCTCTTTTTTAATTTGACATTTAGATTTAGGAGTTGGCAAACAAGTGCAATTGCCAAACAATAAATGGGGAAGTGTTACAAGGCCATGTAGATGGCGGTGAGTGCTGTACAAGTATAGGGAGCTATCTATTTTTAGCCATCTCAAAAATTTGGCACCATTTTTTCTGCAATGTGTTTTTCCTTTTCTCGAACTGCGCGCGCCAGAGCTCAGCAGTGTTATGGTACATAGTATAAAGTTACGTGCCATCATGTAGAAATGTTATGGTACATAGTATAAAACAGAGAGAGAGAAAAATACTACTTTTGGTCTTGTAGCAGAATTAAAAAAAAAAACACTCACCTGGTTGCAGATTTCACATGTAATATTGCCCTTCTTGTTGCACCATCTCTGTATGCATTTCCTGTGGGCAAACTGCATAGAACGAACTCCAACAGGTCAACACACAATTAGCATTTTCTTCAACAGATACTCCTAAGTCACGTGTACAACAACGTCAAGGGGGAAAAAGGTTTATTGGATAACTGAAAATGGGGGTATATATAGGATAAGGATAATCTATCGATTGAGAATTCGGATGATTGGACCTGTCCACAACAAAATCGTTTTTTTCTAGAACTCATTCAAATCTAGGGATGCTGTTAAGAGTCTTAAGACAAAGCCAAAACCTGGCGCAGCACCTGCTTTGCAGGTGGCCAAGTGAACAGATGATGAAACACTGACAGTCTGATACTATTTCACCTGGTAGACGAAGATAAAACATTCACCCAATAGAACTTTAAGGCTAAACTAAAGAAAACCGCCACGGTTAATAGAGGTATTAACCATGGCGGTTTTTCTAAAAACCGTCATGAAAAATCATTTCTAAACACGGTGTAAAATCAGTTTTATAGTAGTGATTGCTATAGTGGTAGTGGATTTGCTACATTAATGCGGTTTTGCCTTTTTATTTAATTCAACTGAATCTTTGAAAAATCTAGTAAATCGTGAAAATAATAAAATAAAAAATAAAATTTTGTTGAACTTAGCATGAGTAGATCTACACAAAGTGAACATATAATATGGTATGATTCAAGACAAAGTTTTTATTATGAAGGTTTTACTTTTTTTTTTTTATTTATTTGTGCGAATCTTCAAAAAAAGTATAGTAAATCACGAAAAAATCATAAAATAGAAAATCTAACTTTTTTTTGACTCCACATGAGTAGCTGTACACATTGAACATATAATATGGTTTGTCTTAGCCCAACAAAATAATTACAGAAGCTGTAATTTTTTTTTGACCGCATTACTATAGCAAACCCCGGTCATTGTAGCAATACCACGGTTACGGTAGAAAAACACCATTCAAAACTTGTGGGATACCTATATCGGGGGTACCCTAAACACACGACTAATCGCGGCAAAAACAATAACGGCGGCCCTGCCTAACTCCGCCTCGCGTGAGCTCAAAAGGCGGGCCCGAACTCCGCCCGCCGCGAACTCGGAGGGGCCGGGCCGGGGCCCCACCTCGCGCCGTGCGCCCCTCCGCCCAGCGCTGCGACTTCTGAAGTCGTGCCCGCCGCCCGCGCCGCGACTACTGAGTTGCGTCTTTGCCGTCTGAGCTCTTTCCGTTTCATGCAAGCTCTCTCGCATAAGCTCTTTCCGTCTCGCCGCGAGCTCTTCGTGAGCTCTTCCGCCTCGCACAAGCATGTTGCTACCCTTAAGCCTACGATTTCTTTGCGTCTTTGTTGTGGAGCAAGCTTCCATGAGCGGTCAAAAGGCAAGCAAGCTACCACCGTGCCTTGGTCACAAGAAGATCGGCGTAACCACGCAAGCAAGGCGAGGCAGGCATGCAAGCAAGCGAGATCTATACGTCGCGTGTGCATATATCTGGCGTATCTGGGCAAAGCAAGCTAAGCTAGCATATACGTGTATACATGTGCATGCACGAGCACACACAGGAAGCAAGCAAAGCTAGCATAGGCGCGTGTATATGTGCTGCACGAACACATACAGCAAGCAGAGCTAGCTCGTATGCAAATACGTGCATGAGCACGTCTGGGGTCGGTTCTGGCCAGTCACCGACACCGGCGATGACACAGGAAGGCAAAGCTACTAGCTCCGTCACGGAAACAAGCGTGTGCGAGGGCGGCGGACACTACTGGCCGGCGACGCGGCGGCGGTAGCGGGAGAAGCGAGCTCCCGCTCGGTCGCGGCAGCCCAGCGGTCGGGGACCTCTCTCTCGCCTCGCTCGAGCTCGTCATCAGTGAAACTCCTCAGCAGCGCCGCAGCGTTCGAGGCTCGATAGCGACCAGAGCTTCGCCCGCCCACCTTCTCGGGAAGCTATCGAAGATGCGAGTTGGCCAACCACTCCCACGGCGAAACAACGTAGCGGCGTCGATCCCGCGATGACGAGGAAGGAAATGGCCAGTTCAACTCGCCATACCACCTACGACCAACCACTCCTCTGATGATCGATGCGGGTACACCTGACGCCGCGCCCACCTCGTCAAGGCATGGTCGCGCCCATACCGGCGTGATGTATTCCAACTCCGATTGAAGACCAAGCATGGGCGGCCACCGTCCAACTCCGGGGAATGTCAGGCGTCGCGGCGGCGACCAAGCAAGGCGGCTCGGCGCACTTTCGAGCTCCACGACGACCCCTTTTGCCATACGAGCTCGGGGGCTTCATGCCATTTTAGCACTTTACCCCTTCTATTTTGTGTTCTTCTCCTCTTTAATCCTTCTCCTTATGGCACCCGTGTACCTCCCCTTGCGGCTATAAAGGGGGCCTTGGCCCGGGGGAGAGGCGGGGTTCGGCATCCCACTCTCGCACCGCGAAAACTCTCGACAATCATACGCACACACCACTCGCGAGAGACTTGGGAGCCGGCCTCCCTCTCTCGAGCGCAGCATATTCTCCCGATCTGAGCATTTGAGCTCGGCCACATAGTGACTCCAACCGGAGATCGGACTAGGGTGCCCAATTGCCCCGAACCGATCGCCGTCTTCGTCTTGTGTCCCTTTGAGCTGAGCCATCGGTCCCACACGAGCCATTTATCGCGTGTCCGGTGGCGTATCCATGAGATATTAGACCACGGCCGGTTAGCGGCGCCCGGTATGGGAGCGCTCCGTGGCGATAGTCACCACCGATGGCTTCATCCACCACGTCCAGCGCCGCGAACGCCGTGCGTTCCGGGCGCTAGCTGCCTTCGCCAAAGACGGAGGAGTTCCTCGGCGGCCCCCGTCCCCGGCCGTACAAGTCGGCGCTCGACGCCTCATCACCGGGCAACCAACAAATACGGTCTCCTCGCCGAGAATCAGATGGACCGAGCTTCCCCCGGAAGGAGTCCTCGACGGCGCTACAACACCTCGGCACCGCCAACGACGTCCGTTTCCTCAGGCTAAACTGTAATGCCCGAGCTCTCGAGAGGAAGGCCCTCGACGGTTAACGCGACAACGCCCGGGACACCGGCGCGGCGGCACCACTCGCCGTCAACGACCATCAAACGATTGCTTGCAAGAGAGGGTCACCCGCGGCGCCGCCAGGAGGTTGGCCGACGGGTTCCCGGTAAGGAGCTGCGACCTCGCGGTGGTCGCCAAGACGCCGCCGTCGTTTCGCCCCGCAGCGCCGACTGGGCGCGAGTCGTCGCCGCCCGCCTGAGGAGCGAATAGTCGCGCTTTCCGAGGCTCACCGCACGCTAAGGCGTCGCCGTTTGTTCTTCGGAGCCCCACGACGCCCTCAAGGCGTCGCGGCGCTTCCGACTCAACCATCCGTGTTCCACGGCCTCCACGAAGCCCGCCCGAGCTGAACCCCCGCCACAAGCTTCCCGAGCCGCCGCCAAGATCCGCCGAGAGGTCCGCCGACGCGCTCCTGAGCCCAAGACAGCGGACCCCACTGCCCGGCCAGCCCGGCCTTATGCGCGCCGCCCGCCGACCATCGCCCAAAGCGTATGCGCCGCTTCGACCCGCAGCGCGCCGTAGCGATCCATCCCCTGTGTCGCCCATGCTTGACACCGCACTCCGCCGACATGCCGAGGGCTACGCCGTGGCAATTGAGTGAGCTTGCTTGCATGCAACGCCTGCTGGCGCTGTGCCGCTGCGGCTTAAGCACCTGCCGTCGCAGGCCATGCATCACAGACTTGTGCTTGAGGTGCGCCCGCGCCCAGCCTCTCTCTGCTCGTCGGTCGCATGCGCGCACGCCGCCGCGACCGTCGCCGGCCAACGCCACGCCGCCCAGTTGCCGGTCCACCGGGGCGCTCCACACGCCGCCGGCGGGACCTCCTCGCCACCAGGCTCCTCAAGCTCCGCCACGAGCTCCGCAAGCCCCACAAGCTCCGTTCGCCAAGAGCTCCACCGCCGCCGAGCCCGTAGCTCCCGCCCTCGCGCACGAGCTCGCGAGCTCGCCGCCCACGAGCACCGAGCTTCCGTGAGCTCCACGCAGGCTCAAGGAAGCCCATCCGGGCCGCCTCGAGGAGCTCCACGACTCAGCCCCGAGCTCCACGAATTCCGGCCATGTCGAGCTCCATGAGCTCCGCCACGCCGCCGGCTCCGCACGAGCTCCTTCCCGAGCTCCACGAGCTCTACGACTCGAGCCGCCACAAGCTCCGCTCTGAGCTCCACCGCTGAGCTCCACCGCTCGTCCGAGCTCCCGCGGGGTCCACCGCCGAGCTCCGCCGCCGAAGCCCCGTCGAACTCCGCCTCGAGCTCCACCGCCCGCGACGCACCTCCGGAGCTCCGACACGCGCCGCCGCCGAACTCCACGAGCTCCGCCCAGCTCTGCCCGAGCTCCTCCGCCCGTGAGCTTCAACGCCAAGCTCCGCGAGCTCCGCCGCGCTCTTCGAGAAATCAGCTCCAAGCACCACGAGCTCCATGAGCTCTGCTCGCCGCCTGCCCAAAGAGCTTGCTTGCATGTCCCTACCTATATATATGTGTATATATATGCGTGCATGCACGTACATCGTAATTTGCTTTAGCCTTCTTTGCTTGTTTGTATGTCTCACGTAAAGAGACCCAGGAACAATCGGGTGTCCGGTAGCTAGGCTTGAGCACCGCCAGCCGCCCGGCGAACTGCATCGCCAGTTCACGCCGGGAGCCTACGCCGCCGCGCTCGCCGCGTCACCGAGAGCTGCCACGCTGATGAACGGCTCCGGAGCGAGCGCGCCGGTCGCGCCGAGCTTCTTTGATACCGGTGGAAGCCACGCCATCGACCCTTTCTGGAGACCGGGCTCCGCCCGGGAGGGCCGGTGACCCGAGCGGCGCTTCGAGCGCACGCGCCCTTCCGAAGTCTTGCTGCGTTCTGCCGGCTCGCCGGCGTGCCGACTCCCCCGGCTGCCTCCGCCGCTCCTGCGGGCTCCGCCCCGCTCGTCGAGCTCCTCGAGCTCCACCCAAGCTCCACCGGGCTGTGTGCCGCGAGGTCCACACTAGCCGCCCCACGAAGCCGCGGCCGACGAGCTCCGGATCAAAGCTATGCCACCCTGACCACGAGCTCCGACCCCCCGTGGATTACGCCGAGCTCCGCCCCGCCGCGGGCTCCGCCCTACCTCCAGGTGTACGAGCTCACGCCGAGGATGATGCCATCAGCGGCGGCTGGACAAGCTAAGTATTTTGATTCGATCAAATATTCGTATATATTTGCATGTCTCTCCACGTTCCGTTGGTGTTCGTGATTTACATAACGGATGCGGCTCACGCCGTTGGCTCATCCGGTTTTTCATCGTTGGCCCGGCACCCTAGGTCGTTCACGGCGGCGCATCGAGACGATCAACCAAGGCCAACAAGGAGACCCACCGACTACTACGGTCGCGTCTGCGACCGTCATCATCGCTAAGCTGCGGCGGCCTGTTGTCGGCGTATTGGATGACTAAGACGCAGCGTTGGTTGGACTTGGCGCCGATCAAGCTGACTTGGCCTCTGTCGGAACAACGCCCGACAACCAATTCGTCGACTTCATTTGGCTGCTCCAAGCCATCAAGCGAGATCCGCCGCCGAGCCCCGTCACCGACCTTCTCCGCGCTGTGCGCCCGAGCTCGATCCACGAGCTCTCGGGCGCCGAACTTCTCGAGCTCTTCACCAACGAGCCTCGCCGGGCAGCCCGGCCAGGGAGCTCTCGCCGTAGAGCCTCTCCGGAGCCTAACCGCCGAGCCCGCGTCGAGCCGGAGCCACGAGCTCTCTGCGGCGAGGTTCTCCGGCGCATCCGCCGGGTGTGCATGTCCAAGCTCGCCGCCGAGCTCGACCGCGAGCTCTCGCCACCGAACTTCTCAAGCTCTTCGCCGGCGAGCTTTCCGAGAGCTCTACCACGACCAAGGCTCCGACCTCGACCGCTCGTGCAGCTCCGCTCGCTCCCGACACGTGCGAGCTCCGACAATCGAGTCGTTGCCAACGCCCGAAACATCGTCGGCCTACGTCTCTTTTACCCTCAACGTACGCCATCGCAATTGGCCCAATGCAAAAATTTGTGCAAGCATTGGATCATTTTACTCGTTTTCGTTGTTGAGCAACGGCATACCCGCTACCTCGAGCAAGGACAACCCTTGCTCGGGGGGCTAAGGGTCGGGGTGCACACCCCACGTTTTTTATCAACTTTTTTTCGCAAAATATACTATGGTCACACCCGACCGTTCGGGTATTGTTTGCTCTCTTTCTCTTCACTTATCGGGAGCGTCGTCGGACTAAGCTATAAGTCGGGAATCACGAGGCATGGCGCGATCGCCTATATCGATCTCCCTACGCCAGACTCACGGAGAAAAGGCCGCCATCTGCTCCTCTAAAACCCGACCTCAAGCTTAGGAACTTCGGCCGAGGCCTTTAAGAGAGAAAAGAAAGAACAAACAACACGAGACTTTTACGATTAAAGTTATTTGCCCCGACTCGGAGGCTTTGTTCATTTACAACCAAAAGAGGCATTGCCTCGATCTACATCTACTTTTATGATTGTGCGGTATGCGTCATAAGCGCCCGGCGTGCGCCATTGTGCGATGCGTCATAAGCTCCGTCCCGCGGGATGGACGCCGATCATGCCCGGGGTTGAAGGCTGGCCCGCCGAGGGTTCGACGGCCGCCATGGCCAACCCGGCGAGGACACGTCGACGACCGGCGCCCCGAGCGGCCTATGTGCGTGTGCACGGCGCGCGGAGTCGGCGACTTTGTAACGAGAGTCGCCAGATGCATCGAATCGACCTTTGATTTCCTCACGATGAGGAGGCGACGAGCCCTCGGGATCTCCGAAGATCTCGAGAACTATAGAATTGAGGCGCCGGAACATGAGGTCGATCCACTAGGCGATCGGGACGAACGAAGCCGACGAAGCTCGGGCCTCACTCGAGCTACCCGCTAGTAACTCACCGAGCACCTCATCTCTCGCCATCGAGGTAAGATGAGGCACGAGCTCACCCCACCTCTCCGCGAGACGAATGGGGAACAAAACGAAACAACGACTCGGCTCCACGGCGAGCTACACACCCATCATGCCTGGGGTTCAAGGCTGGCCCGCCGAGGGTTCGGCGACCGCCATGGGCCAACCCGAGCGAGGGACACGCCGACAGCGCCCGAGCGGCCTATGTACGTGATGCACGAGCGCCGCGGAGCTCAGCGACTTTGTGCTCGAAGTCGCCCGATTACCGAAATCGACCTTTGATTTCCTCGATGAGGAGGCGTGAGCCCTCGGGATCTCCGAAGATCTCGAGAATTATAGAGGTTGAGGCACCGGAACATGAGGTCGATCCACTAGCCGATCGGGCGAACGAGCCGACGAGCTCGGGCCTCACTCGAGCTACCGCTAGTAACTCACCGAGCACCTCATCTCGGCCACGAGGTAAGATGAGGCACGAGCTCACCCCACCTCTCCGCGAGAGAGCGTTAATGGGGGACGAAACAAAAAAACGACTCAAACGAGTCAAGACGAACTCCGCCTATCGACTCAAAATACAAGCCTCTACGAGAGTGTAACACACTCGTGCGGCCTCGGGGGCTACACCGGGTGCGCCGCACCGCACCTTCCGAACGGAACGAACCCAACGACGATCACGACGACCTCGACCTCGGCCTTAGCGCATGAGGGGAGAATCCATCTCCCCAAACACTTTCGAAGGCCATCGAGCTCGGGGCTCACCCTCTCCACAGGGCAACCGTGGGGAAACAAACGCAAAAGCACGAGTCAATTAAAGCCTCCGCGAGAACTTCTCGTTCCCACGAGCCTCGGGGGCTACACCGGCGGTGGCTGCGGCGCACCCGCGGACAAAATCAACCCCGAGCACGGCCCTTATCTCCACCACGATCTCGAGGTCATCCAAAAACGCCCGGAGGAGACTCCATCTCCCCGCGGCGGCGGGGCTACGTGGGATACCTATATCGTGGGTACCCTAAACACCCTGCGACTAATCGCGGCAAAAACAATAACGGCATTCGGCCTAACTCGCCTCGCGTGAGCTCAAAAGACGGAGCCCGAACTCCGCCCAAGACGAACTTCGGGAGGGGCCGGAGCCTGGGCCCCGCCTGCCCGTCGCCCCTCGCGCCGCGCCGCGACTACGAGTCGTAGTGCCGGCCGCACGCACGACTCACAGTTGCGTCTTTGCCGTCTGAAGCTCTTTCCGTTTCATGCAAGCTCTCTGCGCGCAAGCTCTTTTCCGTCTCGCCGCGAGCTCTTACGTGAGCTCTTCCGCCTCGCACAAGCATGTTGCTACCCTTCGCCCTACGATTCTTTGCGTCTTTGTTGTGGAGCAAGCTTCCATGAACGGTCAAAAGGCAAACAAGCTACCACCGTGCCTTGGTCACAAGAAGATCGGCGTAACCACGCAAGCAGAAGCGGCGCAGGCATGCAAGCAAAGCGAGATCTATACGCGTGCGTGTGCATATATACGGCGTATCTGAGCAAAGCAAGCTAAGCTAGCATATCACGTGTATACATGTGCATGCACGAGCACACACGAGGAAGCAAGCAAAGCTAGCATAGGCGCGTGTATATGTCTTTTTACGAACACATACGACAGCGAGCTAGCTCATATACGGCGTGCGTGCATGAACGCGTCACGGGGTGTTCGGTTACGAGAAGCCCGATCTGGCGCCGGCGATGACCGCGGAAGGCAAAGCTACCCCTTCGTCAAATGCAACGTGTGCGTGTGTACGAGGGCGGCCGGACACTCTGGCCCGACGGCCAGCGGCGGTAGCGGGAGCTTGCGGCTCCCGGCTCGGTCGCGAGCCGCAGCGGTCGAGGACCTCACTCCGCCTGGAGCGCGCCATCGCGTCATGCGGCAACGCGCCGCAGCGTTCGAGCTCGATAGCGACCAAGAGCTCGCCGCCCACCTTCCGGGAAGCTATCGAATTACGAGTTGGCCAACCACTCCCGGCGAAACCGTTATGCGCGTGATACGGTGGCGTGGGAAGGAAATGGCGGATTCAACCGGCTACGCCATACCTGCGACCAACCACTCCTCTACAGTCTCGATGCGGGTACACGACGCACACCCACCTCGTCGAAGGCATGAATTCGGCGCCCACTGAAGCGTGATGTATTCCAACTCAGATTGAAGACCAAGCATGGGCCGGCCACCGCCCAACTCCGGGGAATCGGCGTGTGCGGCAAACCAAGCAAGGCGGCTCGGGCGCACTCGAGCTCCACGGCGACCCCTTTTGCCATACGAGCTCGGGGCTTCATGCCATTTTAGCACTTTACCCCTTCTATTTTTGTGTTCTTCTCCTCTTTAATCCTTCTCCTTATGGCACCCGTGTACCTCCCCTTGCGGCTATAAAAGGGGGGCCTTGGCCACCGGGAGAGGGCAGGTTCTGGCATCCCAGCTCTCGCACACGAAACTCTACGACAATCATACGCACACACCACTCGCAGAGACTTGGGAGCCGGCCTCCCTCTCTCGAGCGACTTGTATTCTCCCCGATACGAGCATTTGAGCTCGGCCACATAGTGGCTCCAACTGGAGACTGGACTAGGGTGCCCAATTGCCCCGAACCAGTATAAATCTTGCGTCTTGTGTCCCTTGAGCTAGGCCATCGAAGTCCCACACGAGCCATTTATCAACTGTCCGTGGCGTATCCATGATATTAGACCACGACAAAACTGCTTAGGGTGTAATTTGGCCTTGCAAAGTTCGGGAGGTTTACGATTACCATCCTGGGAGGTCCGTTTGGTATCCCAAAACTACTTAGCAACGGGGACAAGTGGGTAATGTTGGGGTGAACCAAAAAAAGTTGGATAGAGCCGGATCTAAGTGTTGGCTAGGGAACCCCCATAGTAAGGGGGTAGTTATGAACCCTGCGGACCACCCCCATGGGGGTGGTGAAGGGAAATCCCCAATTGATAGAAAAAAAACCCACAACCCCTTGGGGTTATCCTGCGCTTGGAAGGAGAACTAGGAAAAGAAAAAAAAATAGTGATAGTTTTATTCTTTGTCACCGTAAGTAAATACGTAACTAGGAATATGGAAAATTGCATTTTTGGAATTTGCAATAATATGCAATGGGTAGAAACAGATCAAGTTTCATAGTTGGAGAGGTTAAGTAGTCTCACACCCATAGTTGAGGGGGTGATGTAGACTTTTCCCAATGACAAAAGGATCAAAAAAACCCTGAAGTGTGACCAAATTTTTACATTTTAGAAGTGAAATATTAGATATCGTTGGAGAAGTGCTTCTTTTTTTCTAATAACCTTTTAGGAGTTGAGAAACATAGAGGCTTTAAGAGAAAATTTAGGAGTCTTGGAGACGCTCTAAGTTGACGACTGACTTCTTCCATTGACAGCTAAGTGGAAGAAGGTTGTGATTGTGTCTCCTTTCAGGATCCATTTTCACTCGATCTCTGTTGCTAATATATCTCTTCATCATTAACAATCTCCTCCATTTCCTCCTCTAATCTTACCTTTTACATCTGGAATATTCCATTCCTCTCCCTAATTTTTTTCAGAGTAAAATACGTATCCGGTCCTTAAACTTTCCTCGGTGTGTCACCCCGGTCCATAAACTTTTAAAGTATGTCATAATGGTACCTAAACTTGATTTGGGTCTCCAATTAGCTGCATAACGGGTCTGATTAGAAAAGACATGGCAACAACCAAACTGCTACATTAAACAAACAGAGTTGTGCATTAAAAAAAATCGAGCTCATGTAATCAGACCTGACGGCTTGAAACAAAAATAGAGGAGCAGCATCACAGCATGCCGGCTTGAAAAAAAAAACAGAGGAGAAGCATCACATCAATATTTTAGACGATCATGACCACCATTACATATAGCAGTAGTTCACAGAAACGAGTATTAGTAGATTGCAAATAAACGTCATATATTCCAGTACATATAGCAGTACTTATAGTTCACACAAACGAGTACCAGGAGATTGCAAATAAAGTCATATATTCCAAGTACATATAGCAGTACTTAACACAATGCATATAGTAGTACTTAACAGCTGACACATAGAAGGGACCAAGATTGCGTGCAGGTTCGGCCGCGTGCGTAGAGAGTCGCGTGCGTAGCGTAGAGAGTCGCGTGCGTAGAGAGTCGCGTACAGCGACGAGGAAGTCTAGAAGGTGTACGCAGAGGCGGCGTCGCGTAGAGAGTCCGAAAGGTCCCTTGTGGTTTTTTTGTAATTGAGTGTCAACATTAGGTGAACTAATAATGTGTGATTGAGATAATACGGGGAGATTGGTTCACATGTGATGATGCAATGGAGAGCTTTATTGCATATGAGACATGACATGGAGTCATGTGATCAAGGTGGTGAAGATCAAGACAAGGCTTGGCGATGGACCGCCAGCAAGTGTGAAGGGCAAGTCGGCGGTGAAGCGATGGACCGCGGCGGTGAAGCTTGGGCAAGACTTGGCGCCACGGACGGACGGCCCTTAGCGGTGAAGAGCAAGTGAGGTCAAGATCGATGGACCAATAGTGTCACGTGATGATATGAAGTGGATCATATCATTTTGGTGATCGTGTTGGTGCATGTGTTGCTTCGGCACTTGGAGATGGAGCGGAATGGAAATGCGCAAGGCAAAGGTATAACCTATAGGGCATTTCATTTTAGCCGGTCATTGGTGCTTAGAGAGTTTATGACGGGTTTAGGATAGATGGCCGTACTATCAAGAGGGGCAAACTTGTTTGCATATCGGTCATCTAGTGCCACTTGAGCGATCTAACTTTGCGATGTGTTAGGATCGGGATTAAACGCTTTCGAGAAAATGAGTTGCATATTTTCTATTGCGGATGCATCGTGGTGGTGAAAACATGCTATCCCTCGTGCTCAAGTTTGGTATACTTGATGGGTAGCATGTCGAAGAGAAGGCGTCGCTGATTCTGGTGGAGTTTTATTTGGAAAACGGTGACCGGGCCACCGACCGGAAGCACGCCTGCTTCGGCGGGGGGCCCCGGTGGTGCGTCTGGCGAGAGAGCCCTGCGCAGGCGGTTTTTGGCGGACGCGGGCCGACGCTGGACCCGGATGCTTCGGTGCTCGACCGGAAGCACCGACCGGACGCGGAGAGGAGGGTGCCGTTGTGGGCCCGAAGCTTGTCGGTTGTGACCGGAACCTGATGACGGACTCGCGACCGGACTTCGGGCCGTGAGTCCGGGTCGGTCGCGGCCCCGGCCAGCACGCTGGCAACACCCCAACGGCTCTATTTTGGCTTGTGGCTATAAATAGATGGGGTGGCCGGCTTTTGGTCGGTAGTCGAAAGCACACTTGGGCCTTGGTGGCTTGTGTTGTGGTGCTTGAGAGCCCTCCCACTCACTTGTGATTGATAGAGTTCATCCAAATCAAAGTGAGGAGTGATTCTAGTGCATTCGCGTTGAGAGATCGCATTCGTGGCACTAGGTGATCGTGTTGCAAGCCGGTGTGCTTGTTTCTCTTGGAGGTTGCCACCTCCTAGACGGCTTGGTGGCAAGAGACTTCGTGAAGCACGAACGGAGATTGTGCGGTGCTCCGAAGGAGGATTTGTGAGAGGTTCGTGTCTCACCTCGCGGGGATCGCGAAGAGCGACACTACTAGAGCGTGTCGGTGAGTACCTCCCTTGTGCGTGTGGTGTCTTGCGGTGCCTTGAGAGGCTCACTTGAGAGTGGTGTCTTGCGGTGCCTTGCGGGCGTGCCTTGAGGGGCAAGTGATCGGAGAATCACACCCATCAAGAACCATCTAGGTGAAACACCAAAGGAACCACCCAAGGTGTTGGTCGACACAACGAGGAGTAGGGGGGAAGTTGGCAAGCTTCCGATACCTCGATAAAAAATCTCCGGTGTCAACTTGTCTACTCTTCTCGGTGGTTTGCATTCTCCAAATCACAAGCTTTGTATTTACATTCATATATACCTTGTGCTTGTGCTCGTGGGTAGCTCTTGCAATTACTAGCTTGTGTAGCTTGTTAGTTGCTTTGCTTAGTTTGTGTAGCTAAGTAATTTGAGCCTTTAGGTTAGGCGTGTGTCGCCTTGTCCTTAGTGCATCTAGTGAGCTTAGGATTGGCTTTGTGCATTTGCTCATTAGAATTGTGTAGGAGCTCACCTTTGTTTGAAGTACTAGTGCATAGGTTTGTGTGACCTTGCAATAGAAACGGTTAGGTGCTTTCGAGCTAGGCTTATCACCTCATTTGCTTTGTGTAGGATCTTTTGTGAGGTGATTTAGAGTCTTAGCTAGAGGGGTGAAGTCTTGGCTAAGCGAATAGTTTCAATTCCGCATCATATTTGTTTTAGCCGACGCCTTAATTAGTTTTAGAAAGGACTATTCACCCCCTCTAGTCCCCATCTCGACCCTCTGAGTCCGTCGCGAGGAAGTCGAGAGAAGACGTCTGGCCGGCGGCGTCGGGGAACCTGAATCGGCGTGTGGCCTTATTTGCATTACGGACCCTATTTGCATTACGGATCCGGGCCTTTGGCACTTAACAGTGATTAGAGACCCAAATCAAATTTAGGTACCATGATGACATACTTTAAAAGTTTATGGACGGGGATGACACACCAAGAAAAGTTTAAGGACCGGATATGTATTTCACTCTTTTTTTCAAGTCATCAGTTTCCTACTTTTGAAGCATAATCTCTTTGATCCTATTGTGTTCTCCTTGAGATTACTCCCCAACTCTCTAAGAATTGTCTCAGACACCAATCAATTGTTAGGGGGGTGTGTTATGTTGGTGATTCCCATTGATCTGTTTTAGTGCCCTAATTGTACAGTTTGAGAGTCCAAACTGTGATTTTTAGGACCATTTGTATCTATTAGTGTCATTTTTGTAAATATTAGCCTTATTGTGGGTAATAAAGAAAGCAAACTCACCCACCTTCTCAATAAAAGGGGGAGGGGGAGGGAGAGTAGGGCTGATCACTCATCTTTTGCCTCCTCTTTCATCTCTCTTTCAGTTCGCGACTTTCAAATTTGTTGTCCAAACAACACAATCCATACCATTTGTTTAGCGAATAAATTTTTTGAGGACATTTCTCTTTTATTTCCACCACTTTTCTTGAACTACTCCTAAAAATCCTTATTTGTCAATAAATTGTTTTTCAAATTGAGTTAACTCATTCTAACATAATTTTGAATTAGTATATGCACATCAATATGTCATGTTGTTTTCAAAATTTGTATATGAATAACAATCTACCAAAGACACAATGTAAAAACTATATAAATAATAGTGATTTAGTGTGTTTGTCTTGTTAAGAGGTATGACCGAGATACAGTGATATTTTAATTTAATTGTAAATGAAAGTAAGAGGTCTGTCATTACGCGGTATGAGTTATTTCACATTGTGTGCGCAACTCCTTGGCGTGCACACTGGCGTAAGTCTGATGTAGACTAAGCAGTGATCCCTTCTCCCGTGCGTTGTGAGATAACCAGAGCAGGTGGTACCGCATCCGTCGCCTCAATCTCAGTGCACCGGCAACCTCAAATCTAAACGCAATTTAAGAAAAACTGTGACTATTAAGAAAAAATATATCTGTTTTGGTTTCCAATAAGGGTTGACTAAAGATCCAGCAGACCTGATGAACTAGATGTTTTTAGTCACTTTTAGGAGTCCTACCGCAGATTCGGCGGCTCGTCGCCGAGACCATCACCATACGAAAGGAGCTGATGCATCGGGAGGTAACCAAGATGGGGAGTTTGGAGGCGGTGGCGCTCGATGTGCTCCTCACCGAGACCATCGCCATGCAGAAGGAGCTGTGCCGAGGCGGCCACAGGGACACCCTTATCGACTTCTAGTCGGCAGTTAAGACTATCTCTTGCGCATTGCAATAGTTGGAGGTTCATTTCTCCTAACTATCCTCACCGCGTCGTGGGACTAACTATCCTCACCGCGTCGTGGGACTCTGAGTGATATATATGATCTCTCACCAAACTACATTGTTCTCACCTCTTGTGTAAACTTGGGTGTTATGTATTCTCGTTTTTTTTTTTTTTTTTTTTTTTTTTTTTTTTTTTTTGTAACAACACGATAGCCTCTATTGCTTTAGCTCTCGGTGCTACTTGTTCTTATATAATCATTTTGTATTGTTCTTATATGTATAAATATCCTTGTCATATTAATTTTGCACCATAGTTTTTGCTAAAAAAGGGTTACATAGGCATATATTTGTTTCATACTTGAGCATAATTTGCAATGCAGATATGTTGTCTAGCCTCTTTATAAACTGTGAAAAAAAAAAACAACAGTTACTCACTACTATAATAAATAATAAAGGAATTTAGAACAACAAGAGTTATCGTTAGGATGGGCTCGTCTTTCAGTGTAGGAGCCGCTGAACAAGCCGCCCCACAAAAAGGTCAGCAGTCCGCTACCCACGTTTACAGGAGCAGCATATAGTATGTAAAGAAAGATGTGAGCTTTTTGGCAGAATAAACGAAAAAGAAATACCGGACTCCACTGATCATCTAGCTTGGCTTAGATTAGATGCATCATGTGTGTATAGTATAGAGGCGATGGAAAAGGGAAAGAGATGTCAATACACACCATCAGGAATCCGTTCATAAACTTCCACTTCCAGTCGTCGTCGGCCATGCGTGTCTTGGTTTCGCGACCCTTCCATGTTATTGTACGCGGTGTCATCTGGCGAGGCAGGTTGCCTTGTGGCTCCGATTGCAATTGCCTAGCGGCGATGTGGATTGAGGGTGGTGTGGAGGCCAACGGCAGCAGACATGGCCGGTTTGGCATCGAGTTGAGGGCAAAAAATCTCGATCAGTTCTCAAAGGAGGCAACGCGAGGGACAGATAGACAGTTTCAAAGGATTGCCGTGGGGTGTTGTGGTGCATTTTCAGGACTACGAACACGTGCCAAACAAGATACATGTTTAAAAAAATAGTGAAAGAAATAATGTTAAATTGAAAATCTAGCAGCTGAATTATACGAAATTGTAAACACTTAGTATATTGTCCGTGCTAACGCCACGACTTTATATAGAGATGCACATGAATCTCAATAAATGCTAAAAATCAAGAGATCATTACGCTTGTTCCTAATGCAGCAGCATGCAAAAACTTATATATTTGTTTTGGTGATAAAAGCTACCAAGAGAAATTTATGATTCTATCAATCAAATGTTATATAACCACCTAAACAACCTATTTAGGATTAGCTAATTCATAATGCAAACTCTTACTTCTTATCTATCAGAGAAAAATCTTACTGAAATGTTTATGTAGATACTTCTTTTCACACATCCATACAAGAGTCAGCTATTTCAGATATATAACATATATATTTTTTTACATGCACTGGCCAGTGAACATATTAGATACAAATGGAAAGTACTTGGCAGAGGTGTAGCAAGCAGCGACAGTCGATGCATATTCTCTGCTGACTGAGTTTCACCTGATAGTATGGTCGGTTAGCCGATAGGGGACCTTTCGGCAGCTGGAGGGTCTTGAACCAATAGACCCTGTCGGCCGGCCTATCGCCGACTGGCCCTCTTCTCGCCATCTCTCTCCGTCGCGCTCTCTTTCTCCGGTTCTCCCTCTTCGCGCTCGCCATCGTGGGCCGCCTGGGCCTAACGGGGATCGAATTCGGAACCAGAAGATCCGGGACGTTAGCAGTCTGGTCAGCGTCTCAAAGGCAGGAGCCGAGGAGCGCATCAGTATACGTGGATGACCGGCTGGCTGAGCGCACGCAGCAATCAACGGAGGGGGTAACACAGCGGCACTGAACCCGTGACTCCATGTCTGTCCCATTCAGAGGCCTCCCTCTGTACGCGCTTGTCCAGCAGCAGCAGCAGCAGCAGCAGCAGCCCTGTACTAGCTACTCTGCATGTCAGCCATCTCAAACAAGCAAAACTTCAGAGGCTGAATTTTTTTTTTAGATAAAGGATAAAAAGCATCCGGCCTCTACGTCTGAAGATGTACACAACCATAAACTTCAGAGGCTGATGGGCGATTGTTCTTTTATTTGCAGTAGAACAAATGTGTGGGGTTACATTTTGCTTCCTTGCAGCTGTAAAAAAAAGGCATGTTCCCTGGGCCTCAACGTATGTACACTTGAGCCTCACACACCGCCTGTTCTCTCTCGCTACTCAATCACCTAATTAAACCTCCTACGTTTTCAGGAGACAAACCAAATGCTTTGCGATGACTCCAAGCAACAACGGGAAGCTCACTTCGCAAGCTTCCATGCATCCTTCCTCTCTTCGGGGGTACCGCCGAGGCGGCGCTTCAATTGGTACGCCTTTGTGTTCTTTAAGGTTCAGGTGAGTCTCCCTACACCTGTAAGTAGAGATAGTAGCCAACATAACAAGTTAGGACTGCCCTCTCTGGAATGGATTGGACATGTACAGGCTTCACTTGCAAGAAGCAGCAAAGACATTCTGAATGACACCATTGGGGTTCAACCCAGTAGCACATGGTCCAATCAGTAGTAAATAAACACTATATATCTTGGTACACTTTTGGGTGAGACATCGAGGCTTAAAAGCTTACAGGTTACCAATTCAGAGAAAAAAAAATATGTTCACGTCAGAATATTAAATGCTGAACATGATAAACATAATAACAGGCTTTACTAGATTCAGAACAGGTTGGTCATCAGCTTATAACTTTTCTTTTTGTATTATCATGACTGGTAGGAAAGGAGGTATACCTGTCTTCGTCTCCGATGCTGTAAAGCATAGCAAGAACGAGCTATTACATAACAAGGAAGAAAGAATCCCGCAAACTGAAGAGTTGCCTAAAATAAAGGAAAACTTTACTGTCATATATCGATAATACACACTGAAAAAATAAAATTCAATCCCACTATGGACTGAGCAAACAAATGAGAAATGCAGAAGCAGACTGAAATCAATCAAACACAAATCAAGCTGACTTCAAACAAAATCAAAACCAGATCCAACCACTGGAGTATTTGTTGTATTGTATATTTGCTAATGAAACACTGTCACCAATTTATCTTGAAGTATTTGTTGTATATTTGCAACCACTGGAGTATATGATTCTGTAGGCATTAATTAGCTCTCAGCATCATGCCATCTCAACATAAACATGTCACATGATCTTAGCATAGCATCTTAATAGCAGAATGAAGCATTGTGACACTTCGACAGCATTCATATCATTATGCAGCGTATGGCACTCAGACAGAAGCAGGTCACACCATCTTAGCAGGACATGGTAACTAGGTTTGTTGAACTCACACTGAACAGAACTGTTGCATCTTGTAGCATGCTCACATCCCTCACAATGACAATTACATGGCGTACAAGCAAAAGGAACATCAACTGCAATAAAGCCAATGTTAGATTCCACTACCCAACACAAATAAGAATAAGTCTGTGAAGAAAGGGCTTCTTTGACATACAATCAAAGCAATTGTTCGGCAGCATGTGACACCACTAGAATTTGCAGATACACAATCATCAAATTCAGCTTGAAGCAACTGCTGCTCTGCGATAGCAATGGCTAGAAAATGGGAATCATGAGGATCGATTCGTCCAACCCAGTTTTGCCTGTTTACCAAAAAAAGATCAGCCATTTAGAATATCTGCATTGGGGTTGTTCAAAGAATATGCAGAAACTGGGGCAACACATCTGCATTATTATTGAAAATTAAGGGAAAATAGCTGTGCTTCCTTAATTTCTGTTAAAGGGTACAAATCACATTGTTCTAGTTACCCCCACAGAGCATAGGTTATTTCCACGATATGTTGTTCATTTAGAAAGGATTAATTTCTGCAAACTGAGCAAAGCATAAAAAGAATTGTATCAGCAAGTACCTAAGATCCATGTCCATTTCATCTGAACAACATTTAGGTGGAGGGATGACATAATTTGGGGAGTAAACCTGTAAAACATAGAACAACAAGACCGGTATGAAAAACTTCAACAAGAACAGCAAGATACAAGATATATAGAGTGTTCCCATTTCTCCTTATTTCTTCAGCACTGCAGTTGCATTGAAATGGATTGCTCATAACCTACCAGATCTATCCAAATCAAATAGCCGATAGTAGACTGAAAACTCAGCAAGGTCAAAGTTAAGTGCCACCGTGTAGAAATGATATGGTACACAGTATAAAACGGAGAAAAAAAACTACTTTTGGTCTTGTAGCAGAATTAAAAAAACCCCACCTGGTTGCAGATTTCACATGTAATATTGCCCTTCTTGTTGCACCATCTCTGTATGCATTTCCTGTGGGCAAACTGCATAGAACCAACGCCAATAGGTCAACACACAATTAGCATTTTCTTCAATAGATACTCCTAAGTCACGTGTACAACAACGTCAAGGGGAAAAAGGTTTATTGGATAACTGAAAATGGGTGTATATATGTTAGGAAGGACAAGGATTATCTATCGATTGAAAATTCGGATGATTGGACCTGTCCACAACAAAATCGGTTTTTCTAGAACTCATTCAATTCTAAGGATACTGTTAAGACAAACCCAAAACCTGGCGGCTGGCGCAGCATCTGCAAATACGGAGGCCAAGTGAACTGACGATGAAACACTGACAGTCTGATACTATTTTACTTGGTAGACGAAGATAAAACAACCACCAAATAGAACTTTAATGATCCTACAGTGCAAGCCTAGAGCTATTAGAGATGTCCACAATAAAGAACAGCGAGATAATAATCACAGAAAGGAATGAAGCAGGTTGACCAAAAGCAAATTTCCAAAACGCAGTGACCAGAAGAAAGGGTAAACAGAAGTTCAGAAGCGCAGAAATTGCATCTTGAAATCTATCCAGCACCCAAATAATCACCATTCTACTCCAAATTTACCAACCACTACACTTTGACTCACCTCGGCTCCTCAAACATCCAGGCAAAGAACTGTCAGTGGTAGACAGGGGAAGAAGGGAGAGAGAAAAACAGAGGATAGCGCTCACCTTGAGTGTGCCAGTGCAGGCGCAGGGCGAGTCCATAGCGGCCTCATCCCCCTCCTCCTGGCATATCCGGCACTCCACCCCTTCCCGTCCATCGCCATGCCCACCTCCACCTCCACTTGGTCTTCGCCGCCGGAGCAGCCATCGCCGGCGAGCTTCTCGGTGCGCGCCATCTCCAAGAAGCTTTCTTGGAGCAGGTGGTAAAGTCTGAGAACGAGCCAAAAGGCGGGGCCTTTCTTAGCTCCGGGAACACCACCAACTCCAAGAACAAGAAGAGGGAAGAGCGGAGAAGAAATACAAAACTGAGGTAGCCTTTACCTTTTATATTATCCTAATACACCGTGCTATTTTATCAATTTCTGCATTTCTTTCTGGCTCCAAGTCCAAGCCTTGCAGTTTGTTTCCTTTGTTTATTTATGGGGTCCAATGATGAGTGGCTGATTGGGTTTGTGGGGTTAGTGGGCAATGGATAGCTTCCACTCCTGCTAGAGTGCTAGTGGAAGGATGAGTTGATACTGACACGCTGATACTGAAAAGTTTTTTTTTCTTATTTTTTTTTTCCTGAAGTGAAACATTGAAACATCTTTCTCTGAATTTTGTGAGAAATTTTATTGCAAACTTGGGCGTTCCCTCTTGTCTGAGGGCCCTAGGTGACTGTGTTAACTCTCGGCAGGCACTAAGCAGGGCTGTCATTAAAAACCCCTTTTTGTTTTGTTCTTCCGATGTCATGATGTTACACTGGGTTCAGCCCTTTTGTTTTTTTATATTATTTCCTGAATTTTTTTTTTGTGTGTACGTGCCATGGATTCCTGCCTTTTCTGTTGCTTGGAAGAGGACATGCTTGGTTAGAGTCTTGGGAAAATTTCATGCCCTAGAGAGTTCTATTCAACAAAAAAGCCAAACAAAATCTGACATCTAAGATTGTTATCTTGGTCAGGCTATTTTCTTGAGGTCATAAAGTACGGTAGCTTGATCCATGAAGCAATATACAGGTGTACGCGCTTTGCTAACAAAATGTCCATCACTATTATGTTGCTTAAGACTTATACTGTTGCGCAACAGGTACAACAACGAATAAGAGTGTACACTCTCGATTACCTTTTGACGTGGAAATATATGGTTATATCATACAGAATGAATCACGTTTGGAGCTCTCTTTTCTTCTTTAAAATAATTTAAAAGTAATTTGACATTTGAAGCTATAGATATTGAACCCATTCAGAAGGCTACGCATCTCTAGATATCTAATAGTATCTAACATTAATCATCATAGTCATGTGGTGCCTGCCTCTTCTACGGAAGCCTTAACTTTTGTGAAGACAAGATTTGATGTGTGTACTTGGGTGGTTAAACCACCATTGCGTTGGATTTCAACGAGAGGTTGCTGTACCTTTTTGGACTGTGACCGGTCACCCTCTGCAACTAAACACCGTTATCATTAATTCTAAGCCAGCTTGTATCTCACATTTGTGTGTAGATATTTCTGGTCCAGAACACCCTCTTTGTTTTGTTTTTAGGAATAATGCAGCCACTTGTGTACATTCATTCGTCTGAACCAATGACGACAGATAATAATCTGCTCTGGCTAATTTGGCTGCCAAATCAGCAACTTTTTTTTTTTTTGCCAAAATAAATGATATAAACAAGAAGTACATATTAGGGGGTTGAGAACCCAATGTATGCTAAAATCATTCTCCAATAAGCAAAATGTCTAGCTGTCTGCATTCAAAATGCTTCACAAATTGTACTATATAAGATTCCTGACAGCTGGGCTGGTGTGACTCTAAGCCAAGCTCAGACCAAAAAGGAAATATGGAGTATACTACATGATATGGATTATATTTTAAAAAATTATAGTAGCAAGTAGCAACCTTTTGTGATCTAGCAATCCTGTTGGTTGGGAGTTCAGCATTGAAGGTGTCAATGTGTCTTCATCGTCTCGTCAAAAAATATTAGAAGCGTGATAGGAATATAGAGAATAAATTAGGTGGTAGACCAAATGATCCAAGGTCCTGAGTCCATTCATCTTTTTTAATGAAATGACTTCTTTCTGGTGTAATGAATGATGTGGCTACTACCCATGACGTGAACATTTCAGTACTGAAAGAACAATGTCAGGAAGTTGCAAAATACTGTCATGGCAGGGAATTATCATAGGGAATTATCATGGGCCATGGAATCAGAACTGCAAATGTTTAGGCCTGGTCTTTCTACTCGCCTAGATATATGCAGCTGATTTTCTCTGAAAAAAAAAAAGGAATAATATGTGCAGTTGGCAGGTCACTGGTGATGTGGGGAGTGTGAACCTTGGGAGGTGGGAAGCACCCGGAATGATTGATCTGGTAGTTGGAAGCCAAGGTGTCAACGGATCATACTCCAGACAAAAGTGGATAAGATTTTGTTATAGTGATTGCGTTCAAAAAAATTTGTTATAGTGTGCTAGGAAGCTGAAGCTCTCGTGTTATTGTAGGCATGGGACCTCCCATGCACATTTTCTTCAGTTCTAATCATATGTGCAGCAGGTTATGAAGTGTATGTTCGCTGTGTGTGTTCATGTTCAGAGCGGCTAGTCGGCTACTCATATCTTCAGAAATCTTTCAGTTGCAACTCGCAACTCAAAACAGTTGCAACAACTTAGTACATTCATTCATAAGGGATGGCACATGAAGAAGAGTGATAAATGTATGCAGGGATGGGCATTTCTTTCTACTCTGAGGAGCCAGATTTTTGCTCCTTTAAATCGTCATCAGAGTCAGGTTTCTCCTCTGAATTCTCATCAGAGTCAGGTTTCCCCTCTGAATCTTCGTCAGAGTCAGATTTATCAAGCTGAAGGATAACATTGAACCCAAATGCTGAACCTGGCGCGAATGCCGACTCCATTTCACCTTCGGACTGGGTTGTCTTGATCTCAGGTTTCACCTTCAGGTTTTCCTGATTCAGTAGCAAGTCAGCGTCATACCTACCAGGCTAACAAACGTACACGATTACAATTGTTGCCAATTGTTATCTGAATTTCATTCACCTTCTTGATAAATTCTTCAATAGTGATGCTTAGTATTTCCTGAAGAACAAACTTGGTGACCCGGCTTTTTGCCAAGCATCTGCAGCAGGATGCTGCTGGGTATCTGAAGAACAGCAACATCACAATATGTGATTAGTTGCTTCTGAATGAGTACAAAGTACAGACATAAGGATTGTGCAGTGCAGGCTTGATATTGCACTCATTGCCAGGCCGTATCACTGATTAATCTCAATTATTGGCCGACACTTTTGGTTGAAATCTAGTAGTTGCTAACAGCTGCGTGTACTCTTGTTTGATCAAACCGAGTTTTTTTTTCTTTAGGAAAAGGACAGCAGGTATTAATAGAGCATGCCTTGGAAGATTACAAAACAGTCTTGAATAGTTTGCATTGGTGAAGCTTCAAGTGAATGAAAAGGAACCGTGCAATTACTAGGTTCATGGGAACTTAATGATCCAAAAAAGTTTCATGTGCACTTACATTTGATGTTTTCCCTTCGAACATCCAACAAATGTCCATGCAGAGGACGAAAAATAGTTAGAAGTTTGAATTACTTGAGGCTAACAAATATAAATATGCCTTGTAAGAAACGGTGAGTGCAAATGTGAAGCAAGAAAGAATGTGACATTAAGAAGACAGTACTTATGATGATTAGTACCTCCTTTGGACCTCCTAAAACCTGGAACTGGCGGTGCATCACGAGCCAAGAACATCAGAGCCTCATCAAACACCTTCTGTGTCGCCTTCCCAGGCAACTGAACTCGTACCTGCATACAGAGAATTAATTGATTGACATGGCCAGATCAAGTTAAAAGATTCAGTGTTGCACATCTGGACGGCTTTAACATGCCTCAGCTGAGTTGGTGAGCTCACATTGATCTTTTCGTCATCGCGGGATACAACGGATGTCTTGACGTTCTCCAGCGACAAGTCGCTCTTCCTATCTGCCTCAGTGACCGATGAGCCCCGACCTACACACATTTCCTGAAGACGTTAGCAATATCTGAAACTCTGAACAGAAGGGCGGCATGCTAGTCTCTGAACACCATGGAACCGAGCAGAATGTGGTTCTGCGTTGAAGAACTGGTAATTCACCTGATCCAACTGCACACACCGGCAGGAATGTGTGCCTCCATCTTCTTCCTCCAGCTGAAACAAGCAACCTGTGAAGCGAAAATGGAAAGTGAAGACTGAAAATCTAACGATGACAGGCAACAAAGGAGCAGCGTTATTTCAGTTTTGTTTACCCGTGGATGTGCGTCGGGCACTTGCAGGCACCGCATGTTTTGATGTGCGCATGGACTTGATGGGTCACCTGAGGGTTGGAGGGTATTGGAACGAATCAACAGTGCAACTGAGGAACTGAACTTTCAGGAGAGGACATGGATTGCAAGAATGGGACGGACCTGGAAGTAACTAGCGTGGCATCTTGGCCTCAACTGAAGCTTGGGGAGGGTTGCAGCCGAGGCCATGGAGGTGACTCCGGCAGTCCCGCTCCGCTGCCCGGTGGCTGTCCAGGTCCAGGCAGCCGTAGTTGGGGAGGCCGCAGAGCTCAGGGAGAAGTCAGAGAAATTGGAGCCATAAAATCGCATCCAAAATTATCTGCAACTGCAGCAAGGAGAGGGAAGGAACCCTTCGTTCGTGGGCTCTTGTTTGAGCCTTGTTCTCTGATTGAAATGGGCTGTCAATGGCTCAACGCACAGGTTTACTGGGCTATATTCCAGCCCTCGATACATCTCCTCGCTCGTGCACTTCACTGATGGTTTTTGTCTTTCTGTTACTCAAAAAAAAAAAAAAAAAAAAAAAAAAAACTGATGTTTTTCTTAGTTACTTGACCACATTTTTACTCGCTTTGCAATAGAAGACAACGATTTTTTTTAAGTGCTTGTTATTTTATGAGCATCATCTCTAAGTCAAAATGCAAACATGAAGTTCATGTACTTTGGTCCCATAAAAAATGTCGTTCTCACCGTTAGAAGTTAAATAGTTTCAAGTTCAAATAAATATATAACAAAACATTAACATTCATAATATATAATTAGTATTATTAGATAAACTTTTTAACATTTTTTTATAATACGCTTATCTAGATATATAGATGTTATTAATATTTCCTATAAATTCAATTAAATTTAACACAGTTTGACTATTGAGTCACAGAGCGCCTCTTTTTTTTTAAGATGAAGGGAGTGCATGACAGTGCTCGCTTGTCTTCCTTCACTTTCGTTAGTAACCCTCAAATCAAGATGCTTAATAAATGCTTCCTCCGTCCTTTTTTATTGCTATGTGCGCTACAATTTTGACTCGATTTAAAAAAAAAATGCAACATTTGTACCTCTAAATAAATTTGTTAAAAACTAGATTTGAAGATATTTCCAATGATACTAATTATGTACTTTAAATATTAATATTTTTAGTATATATTTAATTAAAGTTGTTTCTTGAGAAAAAAAATAGATTTTTTTAGGTACGGAGGGAGTTATACATCATGTGCATCAACCACTTAGCTACAGTGCATGAAGAAACCAAAAGTCGGTGAAAACAAAGAAAAGCAGTAGCTTTACTACTACCTCTTGGTTCATTTTAGAAGGTTGAACAGCCTATTCAATTGTTTTGGACCGTTAAATTGAACCAGCCACAAATACTCCATTTTGGAGGATCTACATACCGTTGGAAAGCTAAATTGATGATATATATAAGCCCACCCCTCGAGCCTCCTCAGCCCCGGATGACACCGTGACAAAGGGAAGGGTCACGCCACAGGAGTCCCAACGATGCGTGGGTGGCTGTGATGATATGTGGGTGGCTGCGCGGGCGACGGTCGTTCGGCGTTGCTCCCGATGATGGTTGTATTTGAGCCGTGTGATGGATTACGCCTTGCCGGTTCTAAGGCTCGGGGTGTTACTACGCCGTGGATGTTGGTGGTGCACCTCCTAAGAGCTCCGTTGATCTGGATTTGTGGCCACCGACGTAATGGCATGGATCGCAGTGGGGCAGCGACGTGTTTTAAACGGTAGTGACGCCTGTGGGTGCCACTTCCTCGTTGAGGGCGTCGTCACTTCTTTTCAGCACGTCTTGGAGATCTTTCGGGATGAAAATACAGCACTAGTCTTATTGGTCAGGCGATGGTGGCATCTTTGTATGTCATAATCTTGTTGGAGACGTCGCTTTTGGAAGTTCTCCTTGGTTTGTCGGTTTGGAGGAGGCCTAGTTACCTCTATAGATTCTTATTGTTGTTGTTATTGTTCATTTGGCCTAGTTTCTCATCTTGTAGCAAGCCAGATTGACTTCAAGCTCCTAGAGGGTTTTATTTTTGGAAAAAGTCTGTTCATTTTGGCTCTGTCTAACTAACACCACGTATAAAACCGGTTCTCTTTACAAAACCGGACAAATAACCCCCTTGTTTTGCTCTCCACATGTACAAAACCACTTGCAAAACCACCCTAGGGGTTATTTGTCCGGTTTTGTAAAGTTTAATGTGTTCAAGCTTCTAGAGGAGGCTTTTATTTTTTGTTTTTCGGCATACGACCTGGTCTTTGTAATAATGAGCCCGATTCTACCTATTGGTAGATAAAGCCGGGTATAAAATACTATCCTTTATCTAAAACAATATAAGCCCACCAAAAATGGGGCCATTTGGACCAAGTTTAGGCGTGGTGGCGCGGTTGCTCCACTGTTGGCCCATCTTCCTCCGAAAGGAGATTGTGGACAACGCAAGAACTATGGCAGTGTGGATTGTCGGTATATTTAAAGGACATTGTGGAGAGCACAAGAACTATGGCAGTGTGGATTGGCGGTATCTTTAATGCTAAGGATGGTGGAATGGTCAGTTTAGGGTGTTAAGAGGCGAATATTCTTTACATATTTTGTGCTAGAAAAATATTCTTTAGATATTCCCCCTCCTCCATCCTATAAAAGGAGGACCTCCCTCCCCTCTCTCGGAACAACATTCCAAACAAGAACACAACACTAGAGCTTTATTTCCAAAAGCTTGTTGTTCAAATTGGCCCAATTTAGCAAACATGCACCGCAGAAGTCTAATAACTAAATCTTCACCATATTATACACACCAGATGATTTTTATATATGTTTATTAAAAAATAATATAGAAATGTCGAATCTATACAACTCATAATTTATTAATTAAGTATTATATATCCATGCACCTCATCTTGATAACATATTACACGTCTCGATGAAAACCTTACAATTTTATCAAAGGAAATGAGGCACATCAATTTAAACTAGCGATCAATCCAAAATTCTGCACTTTCGTGAAATAAAACAGATACGTACATGTCGGGATATGTTAGGGGACGAGACAACATACCACAACGCATAGCGAGAGCGTGTAAGCTCACCACAAAAGCCACCAAAACCCACATTGCGATCATCGCGAGCGGGAAGAAAGCTTCAGATATGAATAGGCACACTAGGACCGTGACTCTAACATATCTGAGCCAATTTTTAATGCCTCGTCGGCAAATGCCTGAGTCGTGGTTGCTAAGGCACTGCCTGGTGCCTCTCTACCAAACTGAGCATCGAGAATTTCAGCCACACCAGCGACATTCATGGGCTCGGTAGGAAGATTCTCGTTACACGACATCATTCTTGGACCGGGATTCAACGCCCGTCGGTGGTGTCATCCCCGGGATTGACTTCCCGCCGGGGCTTTGGCGGCCGGGCTTTGGCCTCCCTTAGGGTGGGCGTGCTTTGCCGCGGTGTCCCGCTTGGGGCCGGGATTCGCTTCCCGTCGGGCTCCTTGCACCGGGGCTTCGGCCTCCCTTGGGCGGTGGCGTGCTTGTCCGCCGCATCCCCGCTTGGCTAGGGATTCAACTTCCCGGTGAAACGGTATTGGCGGCGAACCATCGATGCCTTGTGAAGTAGCTCGTCGAAGGTTGTGTTGAGGATGTTCTTGGGCGTATTCTTGAGAAGGCGGTTCAAGCTGCTTGCGAGGGATAGCTCTAGATCGCCGTAGTCTTGGCGTCGCGGAGATTCGGGCTTTGCCGGCCGGCCGCCATTGACCTTGCGGGTTCGACGAAGACGTCGAGCTTCGGTGTTGTGGACCTCTTCGGCGAGATGATGTGAAGATCTCTAGTTTGGTTTTGGATAATTAGTGACACCTAAGGACTAATCTCTCGATGCTAAGTGTTTGACTAGGATGGAGATTGGTCGTGCCAAAGTGGAACATGGTGGTCATGGTGGATGGATCGAGGTGATCCAAAAGGTGATCAAGTGTTCAATCTTGGCGTGGTTCGAGGATCAAATGGGCTCATGACAAAGGTATAACCATAGGGTCGTTTGATTTTTGCACTCAAGACACCATAGAGGGTGTGAGTAGTTTAGGATCAATAAGTCGTACTATAAAGAGGGAAACTTAACGTACACATCGATCCTCATGTGCCTCTAGGTCCAAAATTCATATGCATGCATTCTAACCTAGAGAGCTAACCCGCTTCGGTGAAAATGGTTTTAAGAGCATCTCCAATAGTTTTGCAAACGGGGGTTTGCATTCTTCAAATTTGTCAAAAACATGAAAAAGTGGTCTCCAACGGTTTTGCAATTTGGATTGGCATTTTGGACAACTTAGCATAAATCGTCCTCAACTTGGCAAATATGCCAAGGTGGGAGGGACTTGGCAAATCCTCTCCTTGCTTGCATGTTGCGTATTGACCGTGAAAATAAAATCATCTCCCTACTTTGTAGGATCTCGATGAAAGCCTACGGGGGGTTGAATAAGTGACACCTAAAAATCGACCTATCAAAACACTTAGCAACTTTTACATCGGTCCACCACGCACCACTGCCGCGTCCAGCGTAAAAACCAAAGACAAAAAAGTAAATCGAGGAGAGTAACTTGAAGTTCGTGGTTCCTCCTTGTTCCCGCACACAAATACTTCACGAGAGAGCTAACCAAAATGCTCGGAATACAAGAACAAAGTAGATCGGGACGAAACCCTAGCTCACAAGAATGAAAAGAACACAAGTGACACAAGGATTTATCTCGTGGTTCACCGCCGCCATACAATTTGGGTTACCTCCACGCCGTTGAGGTTGCCACACAAGGCTTAGCTTGCCCACCGGGCTTGCCTTTTCCCTCGTTCACAAGTCTAGGGGAGTTAACCCTAGAGATGTGGGATAATGTATTGATTTTTGTGTGAGGTTACAAACCTCCCAAGGCTGCCACAAGAGTTGGTAAGCTCTCAAGGGCGACACCTAGCCGTCTAGGAGCAAGCTCCAAGAGTAAAGAACCCTAGGGTTCCCGGTAAACGTGGACCAAATGCTCTTTTGAGTTGGGGAAGCAGATCCGATCTCAATCGAAGTTTGCTGCCTTTTCCCTCAAGATTTGATGGTGGAATCGAAATCTTAGGTTGGGGAAGGAGGAGCAACAATGGAGGAGAGGGGAGAGAGAGCTTTGGTCTGCATTTCTGGTGGTTTTCGCGAGGTCGAAGAAGAAGTGAGCCGGTGACCGTTGGGGAAGAGGTAGGATGGGTATTTGTACTCAGCCCGGACCCCAACGGTCGGGCACCCAAATGTGGCAAAAAAAACTTAACACGCTGCAAAAAAAAAAAAAAAAGCGCCCGCCGCAACAATGAAGGATAGAAAGAAGTTTTTCTTTGGCCGCTTTTGGCTTGGAGTTGAGTTTCTCGGTTGGATTGGAGTTTTGAGCATTTGGTTCCGCGGTGACCAAGAGTCCTAGAATCCCTCTTGATAGTACGGCGTTTCCCTAAAACTCAAGATTCAAAATATAAAAAGAATTTAAACGCCTTGGTCCCGAAACATCACCAATACGCTCATGGGACTCCTTTGGACTGTCAACGTGAAAAATATATGAGGACACGCATATACGGTCTCGATTTGTACCACAAACCACGACGGAAACAAAAAACGAGGGGATAGAGTCGTCCTCCAAATTACTTTACCGAGATGGGATGCATGCCGGACACGCTTCATAGAGGACTCAAGGGTCGAGGGGGAGGGCTGTTGGTCGGCTCGGTTTCCGCCTTGTCTCCAAGCGGCGACGGGCTTGCCGAAATTGAGTCGTGACTCGTGGCCGTGATAGATCGTTGGAGTGGAGGCAACCGCTCGCTCGCACGCTTACGCACGAGGGCATGCTCCACGTTCCACGGTTGGGTAGGTCGGCCGAGGGCCGCCGAGGCGGGTAGAGGGGTAATATAACGTATATATCTTTGGGCACCTACTATCCTGCACCGCCTTTATATGCTCTTATTACACACTCGTTCCTACCCTTTGTTCAGTTGTGTCAAGATTCTCTCAATGCAAAATAAGTCTTTACTTAGTATGTGTCGATATGCTTAGGGTCCGTTTGGTTCCCATGAGACCCAGGGACTGTAGACCCAATTTTTTCTCCCTAAATAACCAAACATATGACTGTAGACTAATTTTTTTGGGTTGAAATTACCTCAATTTCACTGGGACTCTTAGGCCCAGGGACTAATTTTTAGTCCCTATTAGTCTCTTACTCCCTAGGCCCCAAGTCCCAGTCGCGGTCCCTCCATCCAAACATGCCCTTAGCCCCGCGAGTCGCGATAGACCGACCCAGCAACGCAAGTCGACTTCCGGTCGGTCAGCAGGAAGCCACAACGAACACGTCGGTCTGGGTGACGTGGCGGTGTCCTACTGGACGTACGGGCGATTTACGACGCCGCGATTGGGTGACGAGGAATTAAGTGCGGTAGGCACGGCTTTCCCCATTTCCATTCCAGCGATCACATTGACTGACTGACTGTCTTGTGCCTCTCGTGCTCAGTTTGGACGCACCGTGCGGTTGCGGGCATGGCATCCGTGGGCCCCACCTTGGCAGGGACGTTTTTGGAGCCGCGACCGTTGACTTTGACAGGTCGCGGCACACGCACACCCACTAGCCGGCCGGGCACGCACACCGGGCGTTCCACGTTCGGAGTGACGACCGGGTAGGCTGGCATGGCTGCTAACGGTCTGCTGCTATGATGCTCCACACTTCCACTCGCTCCTCCCGCGGTCAGTATCAATCAAATACCCTCGAGTCTGCAAACAATTCACCAACACGCCACCAGCTAAATCCTCTCGCGTGTCATTATTGTGAATAAACCACTTCCCACGGGCACATCGGGCCCCGTGCGCGCTACAAATATTCCCTTGTCCAAGAGCTTGGCACGCAGCACGCTGCGGCAGCGAAGCTCCCCCTCCCTCGCCCGCTCCTTGTCTGCTCCGGGCCGGCGATGGGCACTCGCCGCGGCGGCGGATTGCTCCACCGCCTCCTCGCCCTGTCGTCGCTGCTGCTCCTCGCTTCCGGTGAGGTCATCTTCGAGGAGCGCTTCGAAGGTACTACGCTGACATGCCTAGCTCACTGTCACTGCCCCGCTCCTTCCAGTTTAATTTCCCGATTAATTGGGCAGAGTATATCTAGCTTAGATGGTTGATGCTTGCTGCATGCCTCATGGTATAGTTACATGCTTCTGTCCTGTCTGTGTCCTTCGATTCGAGTTTCTCGCTGAATCAGTAGCTGGATTCCGCTCTTCCATTTGGGGAGATTGGACAGTCTGACAAACGAGACGACTGGTAGGCGTGCGCGTGCGCTACTTTTCTCCGTCGTCCCCCTGGATTTCCGAGTATTGTCCATAGTGCCCTAACCATCCTTGTCCGTGCCAGATCGATCATGCTTCCGTTCCGTATTGGCACGTTAGCACACGTGAATTAAGAATTGTTAGTTATCAACCGTTGTGAGCTAGGTGACCTCAAACTGATGTAGTGAGGCTGTGAAGGTTTCCTGCTCAACTTTTTTTTCGTTCCTCAAGCTCCCATGCTAGAACACATGCTAGAACATGAGTTTGTTGTCTTTGCAAGTCATGACTCATTGATTACTAGTAGTAAATTAGTAGGGTGTAGGGTCCACACTAATAGATCATCCCTGTTCTAATATAAGGTGTTTTTACTATGTTACTGAATTGTTAATCCTGTGTTCCAATATTATTCAGATGGCTGGGAGACTCGATGGGTAGAATCTGATTGGAAAAGGAGTGAAGGGAAAAGCTGGAAGGTTCAAGCACACAGCGGGAAGATACTCTGCAGATCCTGATGACAAAGGTTTACTTCTCATCCATGTGACTTCTGCCTCAACTGATGATGTTGATTATTTGATCACAAAGCATCTGCTGCTGCTTTAGTCCCAGGAACTTTACTCATCCATGTGCTTCAATTTTGTGGACACCAGGAATACAAACAACAATGGATGCTAGACATTTTGCTATCTCAGCCAAGATCCCACAGTTCAGCAACAAGAACCGGACACTTGTGGTCCAGTACTCCATTAAGTTTGAGCAGGATATTGAATGTGGTGGTGGCTATATCAAAGCTTATGTCCCAGTTATGTCAACCAGAAGAAATTTAGTGGGGACACTCCATACAGGTAAATTCCTTACCGGCATTTGACCCATCAAATTAAATTTCTTTGAAGCTGCATTGAAAAGTTCAAAGTTGTCGGTGTGCTTAACTTGTTCATATTGCTGTGAATAACTAGTGTCATTACCTCCCACAATTTGGTTTTGTGAATGAATCATCCTCTTGCTGCTTCTGAGTGTAGTGTCTGAATATGAATTGCATCCTCTACTTTTATGTAGCTATTCATGTGTGCTGCTGAGTGATGCCTTCTAACTTTGACAACTTTCTATTGTGCAGCTTGATGTTTGGGCCAGACATATGTGGTACTCAAACAAAGAAGCTCCATCTTATACTCTCTTACCAGGGGCAGAACTATCCCATCAAGAAAGATCTAGAATGTGAAACGGACAAGTTAACACATTTCTACACTTTCATTCTTAGGCCTGGCGCGTCTTATAGCCTACTTGTTGACAACCGTGAAAGAGAAACTGGGAGTATGTACACTGATTGGGATATCCTCCCTCCTCGTAAAATTAAGGATGTTCACGCCAAAAGGGTTGGTTATTATTTTTTTTATGTTAGAGATTTACAGTGCCCAGAATTTACAGCATGATAAACTGACATTTTCTGGCATACATATTCGCTGCAGCCTAAAGGACTGGGATGACAGAGAATATATTGAAGATCCTGATGAAGTTAAGCCAGAGGTTTGTGATTCCACAATTTTTTTCTGAATGATGCATTGTCTGACTATTGTATAATAACATATCATTGATGTTGACCAGGGCTATGATTCTATCCCAAAACAGATTCCTGATCCAAAGGCCAAAAAAGGTATGCAGGTTCTAACATCAGTCAGACTTAAAATATCAACCATGTAGTCACATATACTAGGAACACTCATGCAAAGAATTTGTTCTAGATAGAAACAACACAATATGACAAATATTTGACATAGTTCCTTCTAAACCAGCCTGAAACATGGGATGAGGACGAGGATGGAATATGGAAGCCCAAGATGGTATCAAATCCAGCATACAAGGGACCATGGAAACGCAAGGTCTGAATTCTTGCTTGGTGATCACCCTGGGACTTCATAGTATTTATATAGCTCAGTTTTCACATGCTTCTGCTTGCAGAGAATAAAAATCCTAACTACAAGGGTAAATGGAAGACCCCATGGATCGATAATCCTGGTAAGCAAATAAAGATGTTGGTTTTATATGCTCAGTTTAAGTAGTCACAATAATACGAAACACATTCAGTACAGCATCCAATATTGCATTCAACTGCTGATTTTTGAATTAAACCCCACTTTAAGCTTTTAAAGATCAGGTGCTGTCAACTGTATTATTTTGCAGAGTTTGAGGATGATCCAGATCTTTATGTGTTGAAGCCTTTGAAGTATGTTGGAATTGAAGTTTGGCAGGTACTATATGTAGTATATTTTTTTCAAATTGATTTCTTTAAAATTATTTTTAGCTTCTTGCTGCCTTCTCAATTGATATAAGCACCATGTAGACTAATATATCTCAAATGTATGCAGGTAAAAGCTAGTTCAGTTTTCGACAACATTCTGATTTGTGATGACCCTGAGTATGCAAGAAGGGTTGTTGAGGAAACATGGGGTGCAAATAGGGAGGTAATTGCAGATGAAAATTTACCAAATTGAACCGGGCTTATCCTGGGACACTATCTCATTTTCTCTCTATTTTTGCAGGCTGAAAAGGAGGCTTTTGAAGAAGCTGAAAAGGAGAGGAAGGCTAAGGAGGATAGGGTAAGAATCAAGCATTATGGTTTTTGGATCTAGTTACTGCTATGTTGATTATCATTGAAGGTCCTTGAGTCAAAAGAATAACCAAGAGCTGTTAAAGAGGCTAATGATAATTGCTAAACTGTTTGCATACAGGAAGGTCAAAGGCAAAGGATGATGGTGGCCGGCGCCGAAGGCGCCACAAAAAGTATATTTTCTTCATCCTGCCACATAGCTGAAGCATTGTCTTTTTCCACAAAAGATCCTAATTATAAAATCTTAGTTTTGCAAAGTGTCACTGTACCTTGAATGCTTCATAGAAACATGCTGTAGACAAACAAAACGTAATTATATTATGGACTTAGCCAAACGTACAGGTATGTGTTTTTGCAATTATGTTTTGATTTGTGATGTGCTCTTGTGCTAGAGGCACATATCATTGCCTAAAATGTAATGCATTAACAGGTTCTAAATACATACATGCATGGTACACTAACTCTTCTTCCTTTTATATGCTTACAGCGCTACAGAGATCACTGGGATGATGACTATCATGTAAGTTAGAAATCAGAATCCAGCTTTGTTTTTCTTTTCAATCAAAGAAATCCAACTTCTATGTTTATGAACTTCCCTAGCTGGATTATAACAAGTGGCTTATTTACTTTGTTGATTTCATGTTCAGGATGAGCTATGAAGACCCCAAAGTATTGCATTCCTCAAAACATGACCTGGAAATTGCTTTGTACATTGTGGATACTTTTCAATAATAATTGATTGACAGGCCAGAACAACCTGAAGTGTTTCTTACTATGTGCCAAAATATTATTCAACTACAGGATTGAGGGAACAGACAAAACTGAAGATCTTCTCTGCTTCCTGCTTGCGAAACAGCAGGAGGTTCCAGCCGGAAACTTGGCTCTGGCACTGAGATAGGTGGACGAGGCTCTTTGTTGTGTCTGTAACACGGTGCTGGCCATGTGCTAGCTTTTGTAATCTCAAAACATTGGCTTTGCCTGAATAATGTAAGTTGACCATATGATGTTTCCCAAATTTTTGCATAATAATACCAGAACACTCAATGTTACGAATACATAATTGTAGCTGAGGAACACTTTTTTAATCTTCATATATATACCAAGTTATGATGTTTATACCATCACCGTTACATAAATGAACACATATGTTCAACCTTCCTTGGCCAGATCATGGATGAAAATATACCTGAACGCATAGTATCAGATTTCCTAGATACATTGAGACAACAGTGTAGAGGGAAACTGTGCATGAACATACCCGTTCGTGCAACCTACAGCATCTAGCAAAGGCATTCGAACAGCTTGCTGTTGCAGCTGTGTCTGCAATTCCTCAACTGTACTTGGCTTTCTAGTTTGAAATCTTGGTATTAGCACATAATAAATCATGCATGAAAAGAGCAGCACTGGAGGAATTCAGTTAGAAAAAACTCTCTTTACATGGTAACAACTATGAAACTAGTGCAAAGAATTCATTTCTATTCAAAATGAACATGCATCTGGAAGGCCAGATGAAGAATTCCTTTACACAGCAACGATTAAAGGCATCAAAGACACCAGAGTTTGAAATCTGAATGCATAGCATTGTGTCGACATGATACAGTTTTCATCAAAACAAAAACAAGATTCGCCGAGCATTTCCTCTCCGCGTGTTATACAATATCTGCAACTCTTCTTCCAGGCAAGACATCCATTTGCAGAGTTCTACTACCATTTCTGGGGGCAACCACACCAACAGAAGGCAGTGAGGGGTCTGTCATTGGCTCGATCTCAATGAAACTCAACTCCATAGACCCTGTACGCTTCAAGCTCAAGACAAATACAAGTGCAATCCAGCCGAGCATGGTGATTGCCCAGTAGTTGTTCATCCCATGAATCAGACCCCAGGCAATTGAGTAGCCAACTATTATCCCCGACAAGTGACCGATGAAACCAGCCTGTGGCACCATGATTGATGTGAATATCAGCGACTCAATGGCGCAAAGCTGATGGGCAGTGAAAGAACGCCAAAGATGTTGAGCTTTGAGGACGGTTGCTTGGCAGCCAGGATTGTCATCCAGCCAAACACAACGCATGAGTAGCCAACCGCAGTGACCCTCCTGAAATAGTCCACCTTGAACCTCTGGATCATCATGTGGTAGAACCCGAGGACCAGCAATCCGGACAGCACGACGAGAACGAGCGTGTAGTGCAGGTAGTACTCGACGCCGAGCCCAATCTGCCCCAGCTGCTCGACGACGCCGAGACTCCACAGCGCGCTCATGTTGAACACCAGGTGGACCACGCTGATGTGCGAGAAGGCGGAGGTGATGATCCGCCAGTACTGCCCGCCGTCCACGGCGGCCTCGTAGCTCAGCCCGACGTCCGCGTACCCGATGCCTCGCTTCTGGATGAGCCACCAGATCAGGGAGCAGATGCCGATGACGCTGCTGCTCGCCGGCTTCTCCAGTATCTCGTAGATCAGCGGTTTCCCCATATTCCTACACAAAGCTTCGCGGCGAGACTTCGACCCTTTGGTTGACTGGAGATCTCCTTGCTCGGGAATGGTGGATCGGGGCAAATGATCCAGGGATTCGCAGGCTGCGTGTGGATTGGGGGCTCACTGATTGCTTAGGGATAGGGGCTCGATTTGATGCGAACGAATTGGTGGTGGGGAGGTGGGGTTGGGTGATTTGAATTGAGAAATTTGATGGGTTTAGCGATGGATCAGTGCCTCTCACCTCGGAATTTTGAGGATTCGAGTAGCTTCTCGGCCAGGCGCGTTGGATTCGGGAATTTTGGGTTCTGTTGCTTTGCTTCGGGACGGAGGGAGGAAGAGGATGGGGTGTTTCCAGTTTCCTGATTAGTGAAGGACTAGATTGCAAAACAGTCGTACTTTGCAGTTTCTCTGGCCGTACTGTCCTGTATCTGCACGATTGAACCTTAACCCCATTTGGATCAGTCTTGTTCCGTCTTGTATGTATTCCCTTCTTTTTACTGTAAGTCGTTTTGACTTTTTTTCATCCATTTCGTTTTATATCTAGACATCTAGATATATTGTAGAATGCAGCAGTAGGAGATAGGGAAATCCGTGACACTTTTCATCAACATTAAACATAAAATGGCGTTGCGATGTTTAAGCTTTTAAATCAACATTAAAGAGACTGATCATGTACCAAGGTTGAAATTTGATCTCGATTTTTTAAAATTACTATCACATTGAAGAACTGCTGCACTTTAGGAAGAGACTCGTTATGATGTACCAAGGTTGAATTAATCATCTCGAAATTAAGGCAGTGTTTGTTTAAAATTATTGTTTAGTATTCTTTAATAACGAAATGCCCTATGTTTTCTATTTAATTGGCCATTTATTCCATACAAATGACTGTATCGTCCATGTGGCTTGTCATTTAACCTGGCAAGTTTTTAGTGGGTAGAAAAATCATTGCATCTAGAATATAACTAATCAAACCGACGTAAAAAAATTGATAAACAATTTAGAGTTTGGAACAAAAATAGTAGGTTTAATTGAATGTGTTCAACTGCATGCATGTTTTGTTCCATTAGCCGACACTCCATTGCTAGTTTTATAATGGGCATGGACCTCTCCATGATGGATTGAATTGAGTATTCATATAACCTCAAATATAACTTGTCATATTCAAAAAGACTCTCGCACAAACAAACGCATAAACATTGGTGGTGAGTATAGTCGATGGCAAGTACCGGCACTAGGGGAGCTTTTAAAGTAATTGGTTAACGAAATTGGGTGTTTCTGTATGGATCCATTTGAATATTGTAGTAGAACACATATTTTTAGGTTACTGTAGAGTGAAATGAATCAGCCCAAAGATCAAATAAACGGCAAAATAATCTGTCCGAAATCTAGATTTTTGGTACTATATGGGTGGGTAGATATATAGCCGAAAGAGAGTAACCCACGACAATCATCTACTAAAACGGCGTGGAATATTCTCGGCAGCCAGCTCCTACAGAAGCGGCCGTCGCGGAACGGGCACACTCAATTTTTTTCATCCAAATAGACGGAGGGATGGGACGGACCACGTATGCAATGGAACCCCTGCTCCTCGACCCGCTCATCCCACTAATATCCAACCAAACACACGGTTAAAGTAATTGGTTAACGAATTTGGGTGTTGCGAATCGGTCCATTTGAATCTAGTAGTAGACAGCATATGTTGTAGGTTGCTGTACAGACTGAAATGAATCAGCCCAAAGATCAAATAAACGGCAAAACGCACCAAATCAATGATGATATATCAAATCAAATCAAATCAAATCAAGAAATATCTCAACGAAGACAATCGTCTATGCTCATACAAACACCAACAGCTATATATGGTACAGTATAGGTAGATATATAGCCGAGAAGAGAGTAACACACACACTATACGCCTGACGCACCAAGACAGGCACGCGCGCGCCGCTGAACAATCATCAATCAATGGCTGGATCTGGCGGTCCTCCAGAGCCTGACCTCGAGAACAACCGAGGCGAGGACCCAGACCGCGAGGAAGATGCCGTAGAACGCGCTGAGCGCGGCGGCCTCGTGCGCGATGGACAGCCCGATGAAGACGTTGGCAATGGCGCAGGCCATGGGCGCGGCCGACGTAGTGGTGGTACCAGTTCCAGTACCGCCGCACCTTGACACCTTTGTCCGGCCGCGCCAGGAACGCCAGCACCTGGAGGCACCCGAAGACGAGGACGGCGACGCCGAGCGCCTGGTGGCTGTTGGCGCGGGCACGTCGTCGCCGAGCTTGAACCCGGCGACGACGCCGACGGTGCCGAGCACGAACCCGACGCCCTGCACGGAGACGTGCGCGTAGAACCAGAACGGGTCGTGGCGCCTCGGAAGTAGCGCGCCAGCGCGACACCGACCGGCATGAGCACGCCCCAGCCGAGCCCGGCCATCGCGCCGTGCCACTTCCTCGTGTTGAACGCGCCGGCGCCGGACGCGGTGGGACGCGACGCCCGTGGCGTAGTCGACGGCGGCGGAGGCGTAGCTGCGGTGCCGCACGAGGTAGTTGTTCGAGAGCTGCGCGCCTGAGGGCCCGACGGCGTAGATGAGGTAGGGCGGCGGCGGCTGCGCGGCGGTGAACTGGAAGGCGAGGTAGAGGCGGGACGACTGCGCCACCAGGAGCGTGGTGCCCGGGACCAGCGCCAGGCTGCCCTGGTCCGGTGGGCAGCTCCCCGCTCGTGCCGCCCAGCCGGTACTGCTTGGCAATCCCTGCCCCGCTGGCCGTCGTCCACCCGGCCACCGCGCTGCTCCCCACCATTGCCCCGTCCGATGAGAACCCCACCGAGATGTAGCCGCCACCGTCCGGCGCCGACAGCACGAAGCTCCACGTGTTGTTCTGCCCGCTCTTCCCGTACTGCATCCAATTGCAATCGCGTCAAAATCAAATACTCCTGCTCTTTTTTTTTTTTTTTGAGTAAATCAAATACTCCTGCTCGGGGCGTGGCCGCTGCACACGTACACGGCGGCAATGAAAACATGTACGACAACTCGACAAGTGCAGGTGTAACGGACGTACGCGCACGATGAAGCCTTCGGAGGACCATGCGTCGAAGCAGGTGAGGTTAGAGGTGTCGAAGGGGATGAGGCGGCTGACGACGGCGAGGCCGCCGGTGGTGCTGGTGCACGAGTCAGCCGTCTGAGACCTCGCGGCGGAGCTGCATAAGCAGCATAGCAGCAGCACGAGCACTGCTCTGCTAATACTGGAACTAGAGAACAAGAAGACCTCGGCTTCATGTCAGTATCCGATCGATCTGTCACCTCTTTGCCGGTTGCGTGGCTCGTCTCCAGGCGTGTTGTGGGCTGGTGCGGTGGGAGACTGCAGATTGATGGGAGTGTTTCGGCCTGTGGCTTCCTGACCAAAACGAGGTGCAGATATATAGCAAGCCGGCCGTTGGAACGTGAGAGTGAGGCCTGTAGAAACGTGAGCTTGCTTCGACGAAGTAATGCTTGGTAGACAACGCGTGGCAGTTGAGCGGTGGCCATTGGCGTACACACAAATCTGGCGTCACGTTAGTTGTTGACCGGGAACTGGCTTGTTTTTGCGTAAAATCTTTTAGTTGGTGGTTTTGCCACACTTTACCTTTTTAGTTACATTACATAATTCATGGACATATACATAAGTATTTAGAAGAAGGTTGCAAACAATGGGTAACTCTGGTGTCTACAGATTGAAAGATTGCACTAACCTTCTAGACATTATTCTGATCTAATCAATGATACAACCTGCACATCGACCTGGCAAACTCTGGTGTCAGCTGCTGCTGGTTTTATTTGGTTTGTGTTATCTAAATCTCCAAACCAAAGTCTGGCATGAACTCCAAATGAGGGCCGGCGCCAAGCCAAATTTCGCATCCAACCAAATGGCAGCCAAAATTTGGCTTGGCTAGTATATATACTCACACTAAACTAACCAAACACGTCCAAGTTGTAAATCATTCACAGAAGAGTGACGCTGAGGCATGATCGCAGATTGCTTGCCCTGCATGGTCAGATCGAAAGAGGAAGCCAGGTCACGATTGCCCAACTTCCAGCAGACAAGTTGTTCGTTGGATATGCATCTCCGTACGTTCTCTCTCCTAGAGTAGGAGTACTATGAGATCGAATACGACGGTCGCATGGAGGGCACACGCCACGCGCATTATTGTGCCCACAGACAACCGCACGAGATAGTATTTTTTTTCTGGTTTAGTGGTGTTTGATAAACTTGAGCCCTAGAAGGTTCCAGGCCGTGCAATATTAAAATCCTCGTTTAACATTTGATTAGTGCTACCAGCCTCTTTCTCTGAAGCTACTGGGGTGGAGGCTACTACGTAACATGGGCAAGTCAAGTGCGAGGTGATCTGCCAGGGGGCACTGAACCTGCCCGTGAATTCAGAGAGGGCCTCGACGACGAAGACTAGAATTGCAGCGGTTGGAGTCGCGTCGTCGTCTGGAACTCGAACAAAAGAACCAGCAAACAGAAAGCGGGCCGGGCGTGTGGAGGCCACGCGCTTTGCCGTGCCAATCATACTGCACCAGCAGACAGTCACCGAGTAATATTGATGTATAGTTTGCTCTCTAAACTTAAAAATCAGGCTCACGATTAATATTTCATCTGACAGGTAATTAACTACGTATAAGCAGTTAAAAATTTGAGATCTGACAGGTGCCCTAAACTCTTGATCCGTCCCATAAAAAGTATCATTTTTGTTTTTCGAGAAGTCAAATATTTTAGATTATTAATATTTATTTGGTGCATAGTTACTATCATTAGATAAGACGTTAATTATTTTTATAATAAACTTATCTAGAGGTGTAAATGTTGTTAATATTTCTAGTATGAATCTAGTCACATTTAATGAAGTTTGACTATTATGAGTCACATAACAACTCCTTTTATAAGAAGACAGAGGGTGTGCATGGGGTGAAGATCGAGAGGGGAATACTTGTATAGGTTAGCAATGCCAGGAGAGTAGCGGGGGAGGGGAATACTTGTACACAAGGTTGATATGTGCCCTTGTGTTTTGGGCTTGTGATGAGTGATTGTCAATGAGTAGTCGCTTCAAGTTGAGTTTATGAAGTAACGGGTGGCATGAGTGTATTGAGCAACATGTCTCTTGGCTTACGGTGTGTATGTGTGGAACTCAGAGGTGACAATGAGGGCTAAGATGAAGGTTAAATGGTTCATGCCAAGGGACAAGGAGTGGTGAAGGACAGACGTTAGAGGCTTAGACAGAGGGACCAGATTGAGATGTCGGTGACCAACCATGGTGGCTATAACTACTAGCTCAAAACCCTCACGCAGTTGCGCTGCTAGCAATCTTTTTGAATGGTTATATAAATATAGAAATCTAATCTATTAATATCACACGATGGCATGTAGAAACGTGATTAGTACTGTCATTCAAATTGATCTGCTCCTTTTGTATGGTATGACGTACGGGCAACACAGATTTGTATTTGAGGTACATGATGGAATATAGGCAACGCAATATAAGAAGGGAGGGTGTCAAGAGCATTTAATCGAAAGCAGCCGACGTGGTTGACGATGGTAACGGCCGGGTGAGGCGCTTGTGGCGGCTAGACGACGAAGTCCGAGAGATGGCAAAGCCACGCGTGTAGGGTCGAGATGGGGACTAGAGGGGGGTGAATAGTCCTTACTTAAACTAATTACGCCGGCTAAACAAATATAATGCGGAATTGAAACTATTCTGCTTAGCCAAGACTTCACCCCTCTAGCTATGACTCTAAATCACCCTCACAAAAGATCCTACACAAAGCAAATGAGGTGATAAGCCTAGCTTGAGCTCCTACACAATTCTAATGAGCAAAAGCACAAAGCCAACCTAAGCTCACTAGATGCACAATGGACAAGGCGACACACGCCTAACCTAAAGGCTCAAATTACTTAGCTACACAAACTAAGCAAGGCAACTAACAAGCTACACAAGCTAGTAATTGCAAGAGCTACTCCACAAGCACAAAGCACAAGGTATAAAATGAATGTAAATACAAAGCTTGATTTGGAGAATGCAAACCACCGAGAAGAGTAGACAAGTTGACACCGTGATTTTTTACCGAGGTATCGGGCTTGCCAACTTCCCCCCCTACTCCCTCGTTGTGTCGACCAACACCTTGGGTGGTTCCTTTGGTGTTTCACCTAGATGGTTCTTCTAAGTCTGTGATTCTCCGATCACTTGCCCCTCAAGGCACGCCCCGCAAGACCGCAAGACACCCGCTCTCAAGTGAGCCTCTCAAGGCACCGCAAGACACCACACGCACAAGGGAGGTACTCACCGACACGCCTAGTAGTGTCGCTCGCTTCGCGATCCCCCGCGAGGTGAGCACGAACCTTCACAAATCCTCCTCCGAGCAATCGCACAATCTCCGCTGCGTGCTTCACGAAGTCTCTTGCCACTGCCGCCTAGGAGGTGGCAACCTCCAAGAGAAACAAGCACACCGCTTGCAACACGATCACCTAGTGCCATGAATGCGATCTCTCAACGCAACGCACTAGAACTCGATCTCTCACTCAATCGGATGAACGATATCAAGCATATGTGAGCGGGAGGGCTCTCAAGCACTCTCAAGCATGGACACAAAGTCCCCAAGGTGCTAAACCACCAGCCATGGCCGCCACACCTTCATTTATAGCCCCCAAGCCAAAACTAGCCGCTGAGCTCGAAACACAGCTTAGCCAGCCGATCGATGGCCGCCCGACCGGACTCACACCGGCCAGTCCGCCGAGAGTCCGGTCAAGCGCCCGGCCGACGCTAAGTAGGAAAAATTCAGGCGCAGAGCCTCTCGCCGGACGCGATCGACCGGAGCCTCCGGCCGCGCCCGTCCGCGGCTTTGGCGTCCTGGTCACGGCCGACACCCGACCAGCCCGATCAAACGTCCATAACTCTTTCATCCGAACTCCGCTTTTGATGATCTTGGACTCTATGGAAAGCTTACCTTGAGGGCTACACAACCCACATGGTTACTTGATCCAACTCACAATGGATCAAAGTAGTATTCCACTCTAAGAGCAGTCCAAGTGTCCGAGAAACACCGAACAACTTCTCCTTTGCAAATGTGCCAACACCACAAGTGTACATCACCATGTGCATGTGTGTTAGCATTTTTCACAATCATTTTCAAAGGAATTTTCTCTTGATCTCACCACGCCACTTTTCATCCTAACACATCGCAAAAAGTTAGATCGCTCAAGTGGCACTAGATGACCCGATATGCAAACAAGTTTGCCCCTCTTGATAGTACGGCCATCTATCCTAAATCCGGTCATAAACTTCTTACACCAATGACCGCAAAATGAAATGCCCTATAGGTTATACCTTTGTCTTCTTGGTGATTTCCATTCCGCTCCATCTCCAAGTGCCGATGCAACACATGCACCAACACGATCAAGAATGATATGATCCACTTCATATCATCACATGACCTTCTTGGTCCATCGATCTTGACCTCACTTGCTCTTCACCGCTCCGGTCCGCTGCGCCAAGTCTTGCCTAAGCTTCACCGCCATGGGTCCATCGCCACCGCCGACTTGCCCTTTCACACTTGCAACCGGGTCCATCAAGCCAAGCCTTGTCTTGATCTTCACCCACCTCGGTCACATGACTCCATGTCATCTTTCATATGCAATAAGCTCCTTCATTGTGATCACCACATGTGAACTAATCTCGTATTATCTCAATCACACATTATTAGTTCAACTAACGTTGTCACCAATTACCGTAAACCAAGGACCTTTCTAACGGTGCGACGCCGTAATCCGGCTGAGGGAGGCGGTCGCCGAGGCAGAGGGGAAGGTTACCCACCCGGGGACGACGGCACGATTTATGCACATGTGGCAACAAACGCGCTGGGCGAGGTCGTGAGTTAGAAGGCGGGAGGACGCGGTCAGGAGAGAGGACGCGGGAGAGAGGGTTTGACGACGCCAATGGGGGAGAGCGGAGGAGATGGCGCTGTGGATGCAAGGACGGCGCGTGAGGTTTGAACTGAGGCGAGGCCGTGGGTGCGCATGTGATGAAGAAGCCTTTTGAGAGGCGTGTAGCCGGGTTCATGCAGGGAGGTCGTTGATTGATCGGTGGTCGTGAATAAAACGGCGACGGGCTGACTTAGGGGCTTAAAAAAGGTATACATGGTAAGTATAGATTAGGTCATTGATGAGCACAAGTGTATATGACCATGTTGGACCGAGTCAAGACAAAGGGCGATCAAATCGCCAAGGTTCTAGAAGACTTGGCGGCCATGCGATTGAGGATGACGGGTGATACACGCCGAGTCACAATTGGACGCCGCATAGGGTACGCTACTCACGGGCGCTTTAGTGACTTTGGGCCTCAAAACCACGGGTGGATGTTCGAGGAGGAACTAGGGCTGCACATGGTGCAATCATGTAGGTTGCATTAAGGCGAAGCAAATCTCAGAACAAAGCACGGCCCAATGAAGTTGGACCATAATGCCCTCATGCTAGGTGGTTTGCCCTAAAATATCTAGGGACACTAGTGGAATTGTGAAACAAAAGCTTATAAATAAGATGGGGTAGCCTCCACTCAACTTCACTTGAGCATTTTTATTTCTTCATGCTACTTTTTCCCCCTTCTAGGTTTCTCATCATAGTTAAAGTCTATAGATAAACTAATTTCAGTCTATGTATCCAAATCTTGTGAACTCAAATTCAAGGACACTACCTCGATGTCACAAATGATGGTTCCTAAGAAGAGGTACAATGCGTCAAGTATTGGTATTCATGCACACCTAGAAAATATTTTTGCCTCCACCTTCTTGATTGTGTAGAGGTGATCTCAAACAACTACTAGTTCTTGATTATGTAGGGAGTAATGTTGGTCCGTGTGTATTGATATTCACCACACCTAGAAAAATATTTCAGGCCTCCACCACTGACTACTCGCACGCGGAGTACTCTTGGCACATGCACCGGATCCCAAGAACGCTGTTCTAATTGTGTAGGGGTGATCCGCAACAACCACGTGTTCTTGATTATGTAGGGGTAATGTTGGTCTATGTTTCTTATGGGTCTGCCGCAACACTTAAGACTTCTTTTTAGTTTCTTGAATATCAACAAAAATTCAAATTATTTTCCTTCACAAAATCGGTCAACCACTATAAACGACCTTCTTTAGTAAGGCCTCTAATGTTTCATATATAGCGCCTATCGCCTTTTAAACTCTTTTTTTTTTTTTTTACCTTTAGAGGCAATTTCTACCCAGGACCTACACTCGACTAGTCTGTCCACCTTCATAGGTATACATTTTTATTGGTTAGAGGTGGAAAATCACATTATGCCTAAGACATCATCTAGATTGGCAGGAGAAAAATCTCAAGATTTCTATCCTCAAATTTAGATCTCTCAATTATTTTATTTGTTTTAACAACATCAATCCCATTCACAATAGCATTAGAAATATTATCAAGAGAAAATATTAAACGTATCGGTTACTTTAAGTAAATCCTCATTGCTTTTTAGAAGCAAAGGAGGTTGTATTTTTGTTACCTTTCTCTAGGTTCTTAGATTTTTTTGAGATCTTGAGCTTTTTCCATCATTGATCTCCCATCATCTTCAAATCTTCTAGGTCTGGTACTTCTCGGTTTTGACCCGTTTAGAGCCTTTCTCGGTGTTCTTCTTGACCCTCCCGGGTTTCACTTCCATCAACTTTATTTCCCGCTTTTTTGAATTCTTTCCTCTAACAAAGAACCCTGAATCATTTTCCATCATCACATCCTCTTCCAACTCTTCTTCATCTCAAGGGAGGGCCAACTCCATTTCAACAATAGTGAAGAGCATTCTTCAGCTTGTAGAGTCTTGGATAGCCATTCTCCTAAACTCTTCCCACTTAGAGTGTTGTGACTCATCACTAAACAAGTTATGGTATTTTGTCTCCCATAATTGGGCAGTCAGACTTTGGTTCAATATTATTCACTAGGGTTTCAAACCCCTAACACTACTCTCACTTTCAAGAGTCATTGTCATCCCCCTCGTTACAACATCTTCCATCACACAATAGCCATCACAGTTGCCACTACCCAATACCTCATTTTACGGCCTCAATCATATTAAGTGACTTGTTGATGTCCACCAGATTTATGTCAACCTTAGTCAAAGTAGCCCCTTGAGTAATCATCCTTGTTGATTCAACACTATTCTCAGCCTCCAATCCCTTACCATTTTCTCCAAAAACATTTTCAGCATAAGTTGTTCTTGGCTCAGACCAAAATCAGTACCCATATATGTGGACATTTTTATGACATGTCAAGATATTTAAGAAGAGAGGAAAATATTTTTTATGTCACGATTGCTAACTCGCTACATGAAATTAATTTTCAATAAAGTATAATGAAACTTTGCATTGAGAATGGAAGTTTCATCGAGTTTCATTTCAATCCATATGACAAGTTCAATCTTGAAATCAACACCATGAAACTACTAGGGTTTGAATGTGGGTGCAAATTAAATTAAATCAAAATGTCGTTGTAATAAGTATTGGAAATGATGTAAATTCATAAAGAAAAAAAAGATGTGGAACGAATATAAAATAACAAATTTTAGGGGCCCTCATGGTAGTCAAAATGTCTCACAAACAGGCAAATGTTTTAAAAAACAATATGTATATATATACAAAGCAGTATGTCAGTGAAACGAATCACATATATCAATTGTACAACAGAGGCTCGCTACATGTACATACGTTCAGAACAAATAATGACACGAGAAGAAATAATACAAGTGAATGCTAATCACACACAGGGGCCCGCATCGTAACCATATACGTGCAATCGGAGAAAAAACTGGCTGGCACATAAAAGGTGTAGCTGCGGTGTGTGAAGAGTGAAGACCCCTGGTCGCTCTGATCTACCGCTGGACGGATCGATCAATGGCTACGTCTCCACTCCTCGAGCACGAGGTAAACCACCGCGAACACCCCGACGAATATGCCATACACGTAGCTCCAGTCCTGCCGTTCCTTGGCCAACGAGGCCGTAGAAGATGTTGGCGACGCCGAGCACGACGGCCGCCCTGCCCACGCTGTGGTGGTACCAGTTCCAGTACCTCCTCGGCTTGGTCTCCTTGGCCGGCCTCGCCAGCACCGCCATCACCTGGAGGCAGGCGCAGACGAGGACGGCGATGCCGATGGCCTTGTGGGTGGCGACGGGGCGGCCTCGTCGTCGTCGAGCCTGAAACCGGCGACGACGGCCAGGATGCCGAGCAGGAACCCGAGGCCCTGCGTGACGACGTGCGCATAGAACCAGACCGGGTCGAACCGCTTGAAGAAGCGCGCGAGCGCCACGCCCGCCGGGACCAGCACGCCCCAGCTGACCAGCGCGAGCACGCCGTGCCGCCGCGCCGCGCTTCAGGAAGGCGCCACCGCCGTTGGCACCCGAGCTGCGGGATGCAGAGGCTGGTGACGTCCGCCTTTCCGTTCCCGTCGTCGCCGACGTTACCGCTGCCCTCTCCTGAGCCCTTCCCTTCGCCGCCCTCTCCGTCGTCGTCGCCGCCGCCGTCACCTGCACACGCGATCCATTCAGGCATTCACGCCAATTTATTAGAATCGATCTCACTCACGCGCGCGTGGATTAATTTGATATTTTTAGCGTGCGTACCGCCGCCGGTAGCAGGGCTACCACCGCCACCGGTGCCACCGGACAGGCTGATGGTGCCGGTCGCCATGTCCTGATGCTGCGGCAGCAGCCCGTTCGACCCCGGCAAGGTGCCGCTAGGGCCGACGGCGTAGACGACGTTGGTGAGCGGCTGTCCTGCGAGCTGGAACGCGAGGTAGAGCCGGGACCCCTTGACACGATGGTCGGCGCCGCGGCGCTCGCGAGCGCCAGCTTGCTCCGGTCCGGCGGGCAATGACCTGGAGGTGGTCCCGCCGAGGTAGTACTGCCTCGCGGAGCCTGCGCCGGCGGCCGTCACCCACCCGGCCACGGCGCTGCTCCCGACCATCCGCCCCGTGGGCGAGAAGCCGATGGAGACGTACGCGCCGTTGTCCGGCGCCGACAGCACGAAGCTCCACGCGTTGCTCCCCGGCGCCGCCTGCCGAACTGCACACGATAGACATTATTACACAAAGAAGTTATTATCCACCGCACGATCGATCTGATCCTGTGTATGCACCGACGACGACGCTGAGCCTGATCGGCGTACTCTGAGTACGAAGTCCTGCGACGGCCATGCTTGGAAGCAGTTGAGGCCGGTGGTGTTGAAGGGGACGAGGCTGCCGAGCCTAAGGGCGTTGGTACACGAGTCCGCCGAGCTCGCGGGGGGCAGGCTCGAAGCGGCGAAGCAGAGCGCGATGAGGACGACCGAGAGGAGAGGACGTGGCGTGCATTGCTGGACCACGGCGTGTTTGGCTGCTCGCATGGTTCTAGCCATGGTGCATGCACGGAGCACGGCGACGTAGAGGCCTACCGATCGATCAGCTAGGTCGGGAACTGTGGGCGCCGTACGCGGTGCCGTGCACAGCGAGTGTCTGGATGGGGGGTGCCGACTGTGACGAGATAATGGCACGTTTAAATAAGCAGATGGCGTGTGTTCTGCCTTAGCTAGAACATTGTTTATGTGAGGATTAGGAATCGGTTGGTGCGTGCATGGTACTAAAATATGGTGGCTTCTAGTTCTCTTCTAAATAATGGAAATTTCTGGTGATTGATGCGTTGAGGACTTTCATACTACCAAAATACTGACAAGTTAACACATTCCACCAGCTATCCGTCCCTCCTATTGGTTCCGCCTGTCCTGCTCTAACCCTTGACCAGTCGTGTTCTTCTATACTAGGAGGGAAATTGAACATTTGAACTATGATCGGGATGTTTGGTTGATCAGCGTTGTGGTGAGAGAAGTATTGTCTGTGATTGATAAGTCGGTATGATAAGTTGGAAGTGAACAAGACAATTGATAACCAGTTCTGAAAAAGGATAAATCCGTGTGCTCAAACTTTAAAATTTATAAAATATATAAAAAAAACGTAGCAGAAAAAAAAAAATGAAAACTCCCGAGAGGAGGAATGACGGATCCAGTTGGGCCGCGTATTGGATCCGCATCGTTTTTCTTCAGTTTCCCTAACAAAAAAATCAATGTTGGGCCGTATTGATCCCTTTCTGGCCTGCACATTTCCGCTGTTCTGCCACGGCCCAGCGCAACGCTGGAATCATCCGTCAATCCGACCCGACCCGAGATCGCTTTCCATTCCCATTCCCGCTTCTCCTCTCTTCTCCAAGACACGAACCCACCCCTCCAGAGATAGAGCGTGCCATGGTACACACACTCAAGCAGATTATAGGGATCATTCTTCGTTTCTGCTCTGACTGCCCGAATCCATGGGAGATCAGGACTCCGCCGACGAGCGCCTCCGAGGCTGGCGCCTCCGCCCCTCCTCCGCAAGCTTTCGCCGGACTCTGAGGACCTCCTTCCCATAAGGGCAACGGTGCGTGCTTCGACTTTGTAATCCGACTTGTATACACCCTTTCTGTCAGGCCAGCGATTGGTACTTGAGGCTTTTGTGTGGAGAATCTGTTAGGCGCCCAACCCCCTTAATACTGCCCGCTGCTACAATCTTTGCTGTCTGAATGCTCAGTGCTGCCGCTGCGGCAGCAATTGTTGTGAACCAGTGTGTGAACAGTGCCGACAGTGCCTTCTGCTGTCATACATGATTTCCCAGTAATAAGTTGTTATGATGGGACTATTATGTGCAATATTAGTCTCCTGTAATGCCTCACCTGTTTACTCATCAAGGAGCAAATATGAGCCTAAAACTTGAGCTGAATTTGTAACCTCACGGGTAGCCTAGTTTATGTATATATAAATTGGTAGCGCCGCTGGCTTTATAGGATCCAAATTGGTTCCTTAAGCGACTTTGTAATAAGCGGACCTGTGTTTTGAGATTTACCCGAAAAGTGGAAGCATACCTTTGCTTTAGCTGAAGCATATTATTGCGTGAAATGTTGGATTCTCACCGCAGTCTCTCATGGGTTGTCAACACCCAGCACAGGATCCTATTAGCTTTTCCTGAACATTTTCATTGTGTGCGTATGCCTGTTTGATGAAACCACTGCTTTGTAAGCTTTTGATTTTATGCTGTCGCACTAAATTGAGTTCCATACATGATGATTCTATGCTTCTCACATAATTTTTATGTTTGGTTTGCTCATGTATGTAATGCACACAAGCATCATGTACTATAGAACAAAACTATTATGTTTCGATTGAGAGCTTTACAGGGTGCAGAATGTAATGATATGGGTATGATTTTATAATTCTGTGTTGATGACTACTAATTTACCCTTCCTTGCACTCTACAGTGTCACTTAAAGTTGTGCAAGTACGACAATCAAATGTCAACAGATTTAAGTGCAATAGCATACTGAAGTAACCTCTTTGATAGACTAACAAGGGTTGTCAGGGTGAGTGGTATTTGTTACCTTCATTATAGTTATTTGCAGTAACCAAATTTCCATATGTAATCTAAAGTTTTGTGCCTGTCGGTTTCTCTAGTCCTATGCAAATGCAGTTCTAACTTCGTTTGAAGACCCTGAGAAGATTCTAGAGCAGGCAGTTCTGGAGATGAGCGATGACTTGACAAAGATGAGGCAGGCCACTGCACAGGTTTGTTGTGACTGCCTTCAGTATAATTCGACAGAGCATTTCTTTCTTTCCAATAATGCCATAATGTTGTCTTTTCCAAGTTTCAACACATTTTCTTTCTCCCTTTTTGACAACATCGCATTTTCTTCTATTGTCTTTAAAGTGTCATTGCATAAATAATAACGCTTGATGGTACATGCTAGTTCGCTTACAATTTACTATATCAGATGCTTCTACTCTTGTGTTTCATCTCTTGTTATGCTTGTGATACGGAAATTTGATTCTATTTTATGATACTGTTATGGTAGGTCTTGGCATCTCAAAAGCTGCTTGAGAATAAATACAAAGCTGCTGGAACAAGTCGCTGATTGGTATGGTTATGTTTTACCACAAATCTAACTGAACTTTGACATATGTTTGCTTTTGCAGTAAAGTGAATAAGTTTTTTTTTTGGTCAAAGTGTAGGTATCGGAGGGCTCAACTTGCTCTTTAAAAAGGGTGATGAGGATCTTGCTCGCTTGAAGCCCTTGCCGGGCAAATCATATGCTGTATGTGCCATTGATGATGTGTAGTACAATGTGCTTGTTTTAGGTTTCCTTATTGCGCTTTGATTTTGAATAGGATGTTACATATCTTGCATATGTTGAATCAACATATAAAATTCCTAATATAGACTTACTGTTTGTGCTTTTGTTTAGACAATGCGAAAGTCTTTAAGGTCCCAGCTTGATCAACAGAAGGGTGTAGTTGAAAAATCTGATTTCAATACTAAGGTGAGTTACTATTTTTGAACTGTTAGAACGGTATTGACCCTTTCTATGTGTTCATGTAGTGCACCGGGTGCTCATTGAGTATTGTTGAATTATTAACCACTGAAGTGTATCATTCTGTAGATTCTTGGAGAGCAAGATAGCAGAGGCCAAGCAGAAAAGGATACCCCTAAAAGCTCGCTCAATCAGCTTAAGCATGCATTTATTATTTCTTGATTATTTTCCCATAATGCTTTTCTTCTTGTGTTGTGGATACACTGACAAATATGGATTTTTGTTTTACTTCAGGACTGCCACAAAAAGTGAGTGAAATGTTGGGCAACGTGAATACAAGTAGCGCCCTTTTCTGCGTTTGAAAAAAATGGAGGAAAAAGGTACTCCCTTGATTTAATATTTTTCTTCTTACTATTATTGTCCCTTATATTTATATATATGGTGATATTACTTTTTCTGCATGGCTGGTCTTCTGTCATTTGTTTTTGGTTAGGGCAGAGACACGCTCTAATACTCTATGTCGAACATAGCTTGAAACTCTACCATCAAGGAGTTACTTTTATAAGTTTATAACACTGAGGTCTGCTAGAGCATACACAATATACGATTTACAATTTTTCCATACTTCAGCAGCCAGAAATTCAATACAGAGGGTTGCTGCCATAATACCAATAGTCAACCTCTAAGCCCCTAAAATAAGTTATTCCTCAATTGTCATCAAGTTGTTAGCTTCAATAACTCTCGCACCACACAGTATAG